>JANCRA010000607.1:0-24954 GCA_024362935.1 Setophaga petechia | reverse complement strand
TTTAGAAATTTTGCTAAAAAAAATAAGTAATATATTTAAAATATTTTAATATAGAACAGAAACCTAGAAATATAATTTGCTTTAATTTTTGGTTATCAGTTCATACAAGGTAAAGATTACTTTCTGGTATCAAGTTCTATACATAAGAAGAGCATCAGTTTCAGTCATATCTCTCTTTCCAGCAATTGAGGCATTTCTGTAGTTTATTTTCTCTTACTGTAAAATTGAAAACTGACCATTCATATCATAGCTTGATGTGAATAACATCAGTACAGGCACTCCCAACTCTACTAGGTACTACTAAATACTACTATTTTCTTTTTAGCTGAGCTAGATAGAAGTGTCATACAATCTCCAGTACTTACAGTTTTTATATTATTTAGTTTTTCTTGCAACTAAAATTGTAGTCCTCTACAGACAGGTTTTGTATCTAGTTATTGCCTGCACTGATACCAGTGAAATACTGAAAAAAATGGCAATTTGGTCACTAAATAGTCCCCTATTTCTCCTTTTACTTCTCTTGAGGATAAATTCACTATTCAGCCTAAAAATTGTCCAGTATTACACCTGTATGAAGGCCATTTTTGCTGGTGTGACAGAGCTGTATTTGAAGGATCATCCCCCATCCAGGTTGAAATTTGTCTGGGAGAAAACACAAGAGCAGCCCTTCCCCTGGTAAAGCCAGGTTGTGTTTTGGGGGCATGGTAACCCAGGTGTTCTGCCCACTGGTCCACACAGGTTGGCAAGAAAGATCCTTGCATTGATGCAAACCTTAATATGCATTTTCCTTTGAGAGACAACAAATTTACCTGCAAGGGCATTCACATGGACACCTGCCCATCATTACACAGAGATGACTTTTCTGGTCAAGACAATAATTTCACTGCATGGATCAAAACAATTTTCAGTTTGGCTACCAAAGCAATTTCTACTTTTTTTTTGTGACTACTTCTTCCTGGAGAGTGTTTGATTTGCTCCACAAGGACAGTAAAGCTGCTTTATGCTTGCATGCAGCAAACATGAGGTGTCTCTCTTTCTTGCACGCCCCTGGGCAAGTTTGAAAGCTTCTGCCTCAGTCCTGCATGAGGCCAACAAACACAGGGCACACTCTGCCTGTGCAGGGACTTCCATATGCAGGGCCAGGCTAGGACACCTGCTGCTGGGTGCATTCCCAATGGAAACACATGTTGGCAAAACAGTGCTTGGAAAAGGTCCTGGAGGCTGTAAGGAAAGCAGGAGTCTCCCCTGCACTGTGATATTGCATGTCATGACTGAAGTCCAAACTACTCAGAGTTTGATGTAAATCTGTGTATTTGTCTCCTTTGTATGGCCACTCTTCCAAGAACACTGTTTTCACTATTTTCAGCCTCTATTGGTGTATTATAAGAGAGGAAGAGGTTTTAGGTGAGACAGGTGGAAACAAAAGTTTCACCAATAACTCCCTGCCCTGTGTCACTGGATTGCAGGCCAGGGCATTTCCTCCAGTCTGTCTCTAACTGGAGCAACTTTTTCATGGTTTTCTTTGCATCATGTCAAGCAAAGGAAATTCAACTTCCTCTCCCCAGGGACTCCAGTTCCTGCTCTGTCCCTCCATGCCTGTCCCTCTCTGCAGCCCAGGAGCCCCTGTGGCCCACACAGAACTCTCAGAGTGGTACCACCTCTCAGCAGGCTCCCCCCTGCCCCAGTGAGCAGTGGTCAAGCAAAACATTAAAGTACATTTATACAACTTTCCCCGTGAGTTACTTTGTGATTTGATCATAATGTGATATGCTCTACTTACACTTTTGCTGTGAGATCCATGTGACTAAGGAACTTCAGATATTTTTCCGAAGGGAAATGGTTAATGGAAGGTAAATCTCACTGAAAATGGGCAAACCATAAAATCAGCTTGTCTACTGTGTATTTTTAATGTGCACTTTAGAGAAGGCAATTCCTTGGCTATTTCACCTTTTATTTATCATGTAATTCTCCAAGTTTTTCACCAGATGCACTTAGGCAAAGAAGTGAAATGAAGTAGTTTCTTTCTCTGGTGCTTTTTCAGTTTCTCCTCAGTTTGGGAACTTGTTGGAGTAAGTGAAGGCTCTCTTTGAAGACTCTGAGAACAGAGTGGCTGTACCAGTTCCTCATACTCCTCATCTATATACCAGTATGGGACAGCCAGCATAGGAATACTGGAACCTGCTTTCATTATGGGCTAGGAACATGTGATTTAACACCTATTGTCAACTTCAACACACATCCAGTGTGAGTGTAGGACACACCATGTCAATCACAATGCCTGCTGGAACTGCCCAGCAGTATCTGGGATTATATATACACCAACATGTGTTTGTTCAGGATTGTAGCTAAAATTTGCAACAGATTAGCATGAATGAGCACTGCTGTTCTGAGGTGTCCCACCTAATCCCAGACTGCACTCAAGAGCCATGTTTATACATCCTCTTTGCAGAAGAAAACCTATTAAACCATGAACTCAAGAAGAAAATTCTACTTACTTTAGAATCCACTAATGCACTTTAGAATGCACTAAAAAATATTTTTGTGAATCATCATCATCATCATCAGCTGCAAGTTTAAATTCCAAACAAAATTGTAAGAAAAAAAGAAAATATGATAAATGCTACTTGGAAAATGTACTGCAGGGCATGGAAATTACAGTAATTCAGATGCCAGGAGGTCAAGCATCAATCTGTAAGTTTTAGTCACACCAGATTAATGAAGCATCTGTGGTGTTTGCCCAGACTCACTTTTCCATTTAGCAATTTATCACTTGTAGCATTCTGGACAAAAAATAGTTAAAGATATTCCAGTAATGCTTCTTTTTCACACTACTATTGTAATCTATGTTTATTTAAATGGTGTTCCTTATTTTTGTCATTTTTCCTATAGCTTGAAGAAGTCTTCAGATATAGCTCCAAGCTGTCAAAAATAAAACTGGCAATGACTTTAGCAGACACAGGGCTGAGGAAATATAAGAAAGTTGCAACTTTGAAAAATTAAATGCCACAGAGGATTTATTAGACTATATCATGGTTGCCCAGAGGATATTTTAATTTAGATTTCATCATTAACACAAACTGGGATTGGGGTTATGGTGGATCTGATAGTGGAGACTTGGACTTTTGTCTCTTGTCTTGCATTTCTTCACACACTTAAGGAAAAAACAGTGAATCAGAACCTGTCAAGATTGTTTTGATCCCTTTCCTGAGGCCTAATTAGGGGGGCACTTACTCTAGAGAGATGCCTTAAATAGCCTGTTGAGGAAAGACCATATCCTTACGTAGCATTTTTCCACTTTGTACTCCTGACTGTCTGGGTAACATGGACCTATGGGGTCAATTTTCTCACTGAGCAGCAATGAAAGTTTATTGTGTGGCTCCTTCTCAGTATCTACAGACATGTACTGGAACAATATGAGTAGATGAATGCTGTTATTTGTAGCTGGGTCTGTAACAGAAAGTACATATCCAACAATCTGTTCCTTCTGGGAAGTTCCCACGGGCCAAGATTTTCGCTCCTTGGTTGAGTAAACTTGAGTAGATTCAGAAGGAAGTTCTGAGTTTTTGCAAAAATGAGAAAAATAAAATCTTTGAATACTTTCAAAGAAATCACTGCTTCTTGCAAGCTGAATCACCATGAGGTGCTGGCCTACCTTATGGAATAATCAAGAAGAATGAAATACATAATGAACCACCATTCTAAAAAGGTATTTTTAAGAGAAATGAAAACCTTCAAAAAAACTTTGTGTAAAACCACCAAGTGACAGTAAAATAATGAGTACATGCTATTGCTGTCTAAAGAAAATGAAAGATAAATAACCAAAAGTTACAGACTCTTGTTTCATATCTGGGTTTTCCAGCATTTCAAACAACTCCAATATAGCATAACACAACTAGTATTAAGAGAATTAGAACTCAATAAAGAATTACTAACAGATCAAGAGACCCTGAACTGGTATGAGAAAGGGTGTAGCAGTCCTTTGGGTGGGCTGCTGCTACACTCAGGCTATGGTGAAGACAACAATGGGCAAATGATAAACAGTTGGGTTTTTTCCCCTTAAAGGGCTTTGTATAAGGACTCATTATTAACATCAGAAGGAATTGCCTAATGCAATCTCAACCCAACAAGTGCTATCAGCTGCAATCATACAGCAATAATTGAGCACACTGTGCTTCCTTCAGTGTTTAGAAAAACAGAAGTGACTTAGAACATGACAAACAGGCTGGTGCACCACTTTTGGGAATAAAGAAAGCCAGAAGATGAGATACCTACCTACCTAGTAAAAAGGCTGTCCTGCTGCTTACTTTTTGCTCATATAACTTGGGAATTTCAGTGCTTCTGCTCAGAAGTAGCAAAGCAGTAATTGCTCAGATCTACGTGGAAGCTGCCTGCATCAGGCCCAGAAGAGGCCAGGTCATGGAACTTTAGTCAGTTCTTCCACAAAGAACAAAACACACCCCTGCCATGCTCCAGAGAGATGGATTTCCCGTGCTTTATGTTTTGAGCTATGTCTCTGCATTCCATGTATATTGTATTACTGTGTGCAACCACGACAGAAGTGTCAAAAACAAGAATAGTGAGGTTCCAATTGAAAAGTGGCACTGAAACTATTGAGAAAACTGAAAGAGGGAGGTTGTTTCTCATCAGCTGCAGGAGGCACAGAGCCAGAAGCTGCTGATGCTGAAATGTGCCAAGGAAACAGGGATACTGGAAAGCCTAATTGGAATCATCACTTACCATCCCATACCTGCACTAGCACAAACATAATGGAAATGTAGCAACTGCACAACACCGGGCTGGTAATTCCTTAGTGAGCCATCTTCCAGGGAAGATAAGACATGCACTGCAGGAGTTGACTGAAATGTCTTATCTAGGCTCAGAAATGAGGACACAACCTGCTCTTCCTGGCTGATTAGACGTGATTAGCTCTTCCTAAATCAATATACACACTGTCTATGTACAGTCTGTGGCCCCTCATGTCTGGGCCACAACACCCCAGGGGGCTATAGCAGACTCAGACTGGTGAATTCTCACAGGCACCTGTGAAGGGCTTTGCAGAATGCTGTTATCCTGACTGAATGCCCACTTTCACAGCAAAGCCATAGAGCATGAGTGAACTAACACTGAGCTTACCAACAGAACAGCATTTACATCCTCATGCTGCCAGTGCAACACACAGGAACACCAAGACACTGCACAGACTTAAAATGCTCTCCCATAAAACCCCCTACAGTCAAAAAATTCCACATAAATTAACAGCCTCTGGAAATAGGGATGAACTGAGATTCTGAAGGCAAACAACAGAGACAAATTATTCTCTCTCTCTCAAATTAGCAGGGAATCACTGATGAAATACAAAGGTAATTTAAAATCCCGGCTCCTGCTGCCCCTCATTCCCATGCTGTTGTTTTTTTCTTTTACAAAATGTCTGATCTTTTACATAGGAAAGTAGAACAATGAAGCTCACAAGAGGGTACCAAAATTCCTTGCTAGGAAAAAGAGTATGTGTTCTTTTGGAGCAAAAATTGCTAATTTTTAGGATTACAATCTTAGTTGTCTCTTAATTGTCTGTAAAAGCCCAAATTAATGACAAATCTGCAATGAGGGAAAGGAAAACTAAATCTTAGATCTTGATAGTTCATGTAATCAAATCCTATTTTGTGAATTGTATAAGTTTTAAAATGCCCCAGTTTAATAAACTGGGTTTCCCATAGGGTGAAAAAAAAATTGGTTGTGTTTCTTCTCTTGATTTTGGGTACCAAATCATGTGACTGTAACTTCAGGGTGTGTTAAGCACAAAACCTTCCACAGTGAGACTCCTTTCCAAGGACTGTCAAACAAAATCTGAAACTAACTGAAATCTTTGAAAATACTGAGAAAATACTCTATGACGATAGATAGAATAATGTTCTCAAAGAGAAAAATACAAATCGACTGTTGTCCATGTGAAGTTAAAAACCCCTACAGTCGCTTTGTGTGGACTTGCATCCCTGGTGCCATGGTAGCACTGACATGCCAGTATCATGTCCATGTGATTGTCAGGCATTGTTTGAGAAGCCATTGTCACCTATGTCACATTTGTCTCACAGGCACCACCACAACTTCTGTTCCCAATAGACTGTGGGTCATCACCATATTCACCCCTCCCATATGAACTATCTGCAGACTAACAAGAAAGCAAAAACATCAGGAGATGGAGCTATTTTAAAAAGACTGAACGTTCAAGACTATGCATTTCCTCATATTTATTTTTAACTGTATTTTTCTAAAATATATTAAAATAGAAAAGATGTTCATCTGATTCATACAAAGAAAATACCAATAATAAAATAAGTAATAAAATACTGAAAATATATGAAAGCACCAAAACATTAAAATATTCATATTGGCAAAGACTCTAAGAATATATTTCTGGCAATTTTACAGTAAAGTGCTATTCAATCCACCCAAATTAAGGAATTGGCATTTTAATAGCATGGTTATTGTTATCTTAAGGTTAAAAATTACTTTTTTACTTTTCGCACTAAGACAACAACCCATTTCATTCTAAGCAAAGCATTTGAGTTGTATGCACATAAAAAAGAACCCAAGTAACAGCTTCATTATAAGCAGTTAACAATATTAATTGTCAAATCATTAGGAATACAAAATACTGAGAAACAAAATAGGCAGAAATGAGATTAGTGAAAAATTAAGAAAAAGCAGATGTGGTAAACCATTGTATAAATTAAGAGAGGACAGAAGACTGTGCACCAAACATATATGCAGCCTTGCTTTGTACATGGCATTTTTTTAGTAATCATATTCCTGGCTTTATTAGTTAATCTGTTTATTATTTTAAACTGCCCTTTTCTATTTTCTAGAAATAATCCTACATCATCAACACTGTAAGCAAAAAGACAGAAGCAGAGTATGACCTTTATTTTTCCTTAACAGCCACTTCTCATCTATTGAAGTCAGCAGACAAAACCAGTAAATCTGTTACAAAGCCAATCTGTAGCAAAAATTAATTCAAGTAACATAATTCTATTAAATCTCCTAAGAGTGAAAATTTTAAAAGTATGAAAGATACCATCGGTCTCCTTTTAAGTTTTCATCATTTTAATATACATATTTACAGCAATGAGTACAAAGAATCCTTGTTAGCAAAGTTTTCTAGCTTCATGCACCATTTCCACAACAATTTCTGTGAAATGGCAGCTATAATACTTTTATGTTGCCTTCAAGTGTATTGAATCATCCTGATTTGACTTGCTTTCTTGCTTTTTTCATAATTTCATATGTAATTTAACCATATTGCACAGCTCAGAGTAAGTCCTTACACTGACTATTTAGTAGCCTTTTTATGAACCAATAATAGGCCATCACAGTACAGAAGTCAGCTCCCACACTCCTTCTGTAATTTGAATAGAAGCTCTTTCCAAAAAAAAAAAAGAGAATAGGAATAGTGTCTTGTCTTGTGCGTATGTTACTTGGTAAGAAATGTTTACACTAACTTTTCATTTAGATGAAGCACAAAAATAAGGAATTTAACAAATAAGAGCAATGATAAGAGAATTATCAAAATAATTACTAACAACAAATATCTTCCTTTATGTGTATGTACATACACTGATTATATAAAAAAATCCACCTGTACTACATAATTTCTGTAAACTTTCCTGGATGAACAGATTAACCTTGGAATACACTAAGTTGACTGCTTGCATCTTTTATGGGAGTGATTCAGAATGTAAGAATGAATATGATGAAAAGAAATGAAATACTGTATTTAAAGTAGTTGAATAGAAGAAAAAAAAGCACAACAGTCTTAAATAATGTTGTATTTGGTTTCCTCCTTCCATTCAGTAGTTTTTATTGAGTTGTACAGTGAAAATAGGTCCTAGCTTTAGCATCTTCCTCATGCCCTATTGTAAGTGTCAACTTAGACAATAATTTCAGTAATTTTGTTTGCTGGTCATTCATTTCTTCTATCTTTTTTTTTTCCCCAGTAAACTGTTCCTTGTTCATTGCTGTAGGCTCACAAACCTTAATTTTGGCAGTTCCAGAATCCAAGTGCAGCACTGCAATCTTTTTGACTCCAAAGAGCCATGACAGGCAGCAGCACATCCAGGGCACAGCAATTCTTTTTAGCTTCTCTGGGCATACGCCAGGTAGAAGCAGAAGGCAGCAACAGTAACTGATAGCAGTGATAAAACAACTGACAGCTGCTGGAACCAGAGGCAGCGATTCATCTGCTCCTCAAGTCTTTTATTAATCTGCAGTAAATGAGTTAGCTGAAAATAGAACAGTTTCATTAAGTCAGAATTACTGCACTTGAAAGCACTTGGCAATTTTGAGCTATTCTGGCAATAAGGAGGAAAAAAAAGAAAAAAGAAAAAGAGAGAGGGGAGGGGAGGGGAGGGGAAGAGAAGGGAAGGGAAGGGAAGGGAAGGGAAGGGAAGGGAAGGGAAGGGAAGGGAAGGGAAGGGAAGGGAAGGGAAGGGAAGGGAAGGGAAGGGAAGGGAAGGGAAGGGAAGGGAAGGGAAGGGAAGGGAAGGGAAGGGAAGGGAAGGGAAGGGAAGGGAAGGGAAGGGAAGGGAAGGGAAGGGAAGGGAAGGGAAGGGAAGGGAAGGGAAGGGAAGGGAAGGGAAGGGAAGGGAAGGGAAGGGAAGGGAAAAAAAGAAAAGAGAAAAGAAAAGAAAAGAAGAAGAGAAGAGAAGAGAAGAGAAGAGAAGAGAAGAGAAGAGAAGAGAAGAGAAGAGAAGAGAAGAGAAGAGAAAAAAGAAAAGAAAAGAAAAGAAAAGAAAAGAAAAGAAAAGAAAAGAAAAGAAAAGAAAAGAAAAGAAAAGAAAAGAAAAGAAAAGAAAAGAAAAGAAAAGAAAAGAAAAGAAAAGAAAAGAAAAGAAAAGAAAAGAAAAGAAAAGAAAAGAAAAGGAAAGGAAAGGAAAGGAGGTCTTCTCTCAGTGGTCTCTCAGCAATACTTTTTCTCTCTACACACTTCAGGAATCTCTCCCACTAAAGGAGCTTCAAATCTTAAGTTATGGATAACCAATAAGGCTGCATCAAGCAGGTGACATCTTTAGACTCAGAAGCAAAAGATACTACTGATGGTTATTAATATGCCAGATCTCTATATACACAAGAAGAATAAGCAAACTGCATTGAAAATGTAATGATTATTAAACCATTATCATTAAAGAAAATTAAACCACTATAACTGATGTAGTTACCTTCAATTGCTGAGACATTCAAATAGTAAAATTCACAAAATACCACAAAGGTTCAGTAAAAATTCTTTTTATCTCTATCATATTCTATAATTTTTTTCCGAATATTCAGCACAAAGGAATATGCTCTTACCTGTATATGTAAATCTTCATTAGTTTTTGCTGGAATATTAAATGCATTGTCTTTTAATGTCAGAGAAGAGGGCTTACTACTTTCTATGACGTGACACCTGAGCCTGTAAAAAGGAAACAAGAACACACACCAAAAATCACAAATTTAATGCATTGTATAATTAGGAGTAAACAATCCATCTTAAGAGGATAAAGTCCCTGCACTTTTAAATTTAAGAGACAATAATTATAATTACACTTCATTTAGTCTAGGTTTACCAAAAAATAAAGGTCAGCTTTGTATTTGTGAGTAAGTAATGTATACAGCACACCTGTAATCAAATAACCTCTCTCTATTGTTTCAGGGTCTGTCTTAAAAAAAAACAAATAAATTGCACCACTTATGCAAGGAACCTCAAGGCCACTCACATGATGTAGATTTTAATCAAAAGGGAAGTAAGGGATAAGCACTTGAGGCAAACACAGAACAAGATTTAGGCATCAAGACTCACAAAATACTTTTCCATGGTTGTTTTGGCCATGAGGGGGTAAAGGCAGCTCCACAAAAACCAGCCCCACAAACCCACAGAAAAACTCCGGGAACAATCTAAGGCAAAAAATCAGCCAAAACTGCAGGGAACTTTTCCTAGACACGTTCAGTGATACCACCCAATGTGACTGGATGAGTGAGAAGTGCGACAGGTGTATTTTAAAAAGTCTATGGGGAAATATATTTTTCTAGCAATTTTTCTAGATGACTTTTTTCACCACTAAATATCGAAAATAAACATATGGACATGTGATAGGTTTTACAGAAATTTTCTACAAAATTCTGATTTTCCCTAGTAGAAAGGGAATATTTTTAATACTGTCTAGAAAATAGTTTTGCGTTTACTATGTCTGCTTTCCTTGACTGCTTCTTTTTAGAAAACTCAAACAACACATTCATATTTAAAAAACCTATTGTTCATGTGTATTGTCACATGCATTCATATTTTTTCCACTTAACTTTTAATCAGCATAAGAATAACAAGAAAAAAAGAAGAGCACATCCAGAATACCATTTTATACATTAAACCCACATCTAATCAGTTAAAACAGAGCAAAAGTCTCAGTAATGTATTTTGGTCAGTAACCACACAAGTGAATTTAGAGAAACCTTCATTGATTATAATTACACAAGTGCTATAAATCAGCTAAATAATAAAAGTTTAAAAGCCCTCAAACCCCTGTTACCAGAAAACCATACACTTACCTATGTTCCATCACTTTGGTCCTAGGGACTTCTTTCCAAAACTGAGTCAGTTCTGGCACAGCTCCTCCAGAACACTGGTCCATTTCTGCTGCCATTATAAGGAAACGATCTTGCAAAGAAGCTGCAAAACCTGCCCTCAAGAAAGACAAAAACAAAACCAGAAACAACAGTGTGCTTAGATAAAACAACAATATTGCAAAGAGGATAGAAGTATTTTGCACCAAAGTGCCATAAAATGATAACTTGCTTATTGCAGGACTTATTAGAAGTAAAAACTAGGAAATCATTCTCTAAAGCTCAATAATTCTAATTACAGTTTTCCCAAAATTGTATATGTTCATTTTAACAGAACTAGTTTCATCTTAACAGCTCAAAGACAACCCAAAATTTTGTAAAGAACATATTATCCAGCAAATTCACCTGTCCTTGCAACAATTTAGGAAACTGATTTACTGTAGATAAATTCCCACTGTAATAATGAACTAGTGAGACAAGTGCCACTCAGACTTTTTGTTTTTTAAGACAAGAAACAAAATGGGTTGCAGACAACAGCTGCTTATGCCTGAGTGGAGCAGTAAATCAGTACAGGCAGTTACTCAAATCCTTTCTGACATCCATGTTTTTCTAACAAATGGTACCATTCTCATACAAGAGTCAAGTAGACATGGGCATCAGTCAGTCCCACACACCAGCAAGCACACACAGCCATCAGTGTCTAGAGCATGGCTAATGCTACTTGCCCAGATTTCTTACAAGCTCTATTTTACAGTTTTACTTACCACCATGAAGAGAAACTATTATATCCAATGATGTGCCAGGTTCACAGCTGCTGTTACTGGGTTTAACCCTGTATTTTTCTGGTGCAGTTGTTCTCACCTATAAACAAGAAATATGAAGGACACAGTAAGTGCATGCAGAAACTAGGATTGTTTCAAAACCTCTCTCATTTTGTAATAACTAAATCCCCAAAAGCTTGACTATTAGGACAAATCTCTAAAATACATTTTTTGTAGCCACAATAGGACTCTTGCATAGTCCTTTTTCCTCCCTGCCAATCGCACTTATCCTTTGTTTTCATTCATTTGCTATTTTTCTTTTGCATACATATTTAAAACCAGACAAGAACATGTTATAATAAATATGAAAATATGAAAACTTTAAGCTATTTTAATGTGCAGAGAATGCAAATCATGGGGAAAAATCCACAAAGATGCAAGTAAACTCCATCATTCTGAAGCAAATATAACTACTAATTCCTTTGATAGTGACATTTGCAGAAGGATCTGCATCATTTTGGAGTACTACTAACTTGTTTCTAGCCAGTATTTAAAAAAAAATTCTAAAAAGATGACTTCTCAATGCTCAAGCCTTTCTTTTTAAAAAAGTATTATTCTCACTAAAAAACCAACCATCACTTTAGCTCTTTTTTAGTCAGTGCTCCAAAGATTTGCAATACTAATTACCCCCTTTGAGGTGGTACACTTTAGGCATAAATTCAGCCAGAAGATCTTTGATCTGCCTCAAACATCACTACACAATAAAAAATTTTGTCTGTAAAACAGATTTAATAGTATTCTTCCTCCTGACAGAAAACAAGAAAGTTACACAGTTATCAAACCCGACCACACATAAAACACTTACTTTAAAAGCCACTACATTTTTAGTGACATTTGTGAGAACTATCAAACATTTTTTCTCTCCAGTTTCTTTGGATCCAAAATATAGCTCTTCTGCTGGGCTAATAGGAAATTTAAAAATAATTAGTTTCTTCAAATTATATTTACAATAAATCATAGAAAAAAACCTGACCACACCTCCAGGAAAATAAAATACTTTCTACTCTGCAGCTACAGTCAGCATAAACAGATTTTCATCAAAAAAAGCTATGAAAACAAAAAGCAGAAATTTTGTAGTGAAGCTCAGGGTTGACTCATGACAAGTGGAACTGGCTGCCTCAGCTGATAACTGCCCTTGACTTCTGCCATCTGTAACACCAGGAACAGCCAACAGATACTCACAATCAGCTACTGCATCTTTGGGCAGTGTGGTAAGGGAAAGCAGCACTGACTTTAATTTATGCTCATATTAAGGAGTATAAGGTGTCAGACAGGGAGGAATTTCAACCTCGAACATCCATCCTTGTCATGGATATAGTGCACACATGAGAGAAGGCAGATAGCCACAACTGGCAATCATTTCAACCACGACAGCTGAATCCACTTGTACTTATGAGTCAGTCTTCACATACTTGTGGTACCACATGCATAAACAAACTTATTGCTCGTTTTTAATTATCTTGTGCAATTAAGAGCGTCATGCATGAGATATTTTAAACCACATCAAACTAACACAACTCAATTTGGATAAGCATTCAAATGAACACTAGTAGGTAAAAGGTAGGGCATGCTCATATAATTGTTGAAAGGAAACTTGAGTAGCAAGTGAAGAACTTTCATTATGTCACATGAGGAGCACGTGAAGAACTGCCATTCTACTCCGTTCTACTGAACTGCATATACTTTTTCAAAACACGTGATTTATTTTCCCACGTCCTCTTTTTGGAATGCCAATTTCATGTTAGTTTGACCTCCTCCTCAAAAGACTTCCTTTTAAGGAACCAATCCTTCTTCTCCTACTTAAACCAGGGTACGAGCTGAGCAGAAAAGCCTTTGGTGCTGTAGGGCAAGTGTGAACGCCCATGCTGGAAGCAGGTTCTGGGGGTGACTGTGATGTTGGGGTGCTGATGTCTTACAGTGCATTAGTCAGTCCACATGACAAGGCTACTTCTTTTGTGGTGGGGATAAGGAAGTGTGCCAAATAAGGCAGAAACCAAAAAATGGATGGGTTTAAAACTGCTTCATAGGGTAGTTCCCTCCTCCTCTCAGTATTCTTTCATTTCCAAATTGTCAATTTAAGCAACCAGTGCTAGGGAAGGGAAGGATTGTAGCTACAACATAGTTTAGCTATCTTAATACTGTACTACTGCAGCTGTGTGTAACAGCAATTGCAAGATGCACCATAAATGAAACAATAACAATCAACCTCAAACTAAGCCACAAACATTATCAAGGGAAGGAACATTCTGCCAGAGCCTGATCTTTCTTGTTCTACCAATTGTGGTCCTTGAGCAAAGGAAAAAAAAAAAGCTTGGGGACCAAGGCTCTATGGCTCTTGTCAGTGAAATAAAGTTCCACAGCACAGGGGGTAGGTAGCATGCAGCTATTAGGAGGGTGGATTGTTTAAACAAACACCCAAGCTTTTTTAACTTTCACAGATGCAGGAATTTCCTTAATCTGATGTGTGTGACATAACCAGCTTGTACTAGAAATTCTTGTACCACAACACACCATGAGCTGCTCCTCTGCCAGACAGTACAAGGAAGCTGCTGCTTTTTGTCTGACCAAACAAATTCATTTATTGAGGAGGAAAGTCACAGGCAGCTTTTCATTGTAAGGTATACAAGGCAAATACAATTGTGGTCTAAATGAGGGAGACAGCTGACTCATAAGCATGACTAAAAATACAAGAAACAAAAGAGCACGAGGACCCAGCCTTGGTCCATGATTTTCTGGTGCCAGATCTGCAGTGCCTCAGCTGTGTGCTCAGGCTCCAGGCTGCTCCCTTCACAGGGCAATGCTGGGAGAGGAGCAAGGGTGCAAGTCAATCAGGGTGGCAGAGCTTATGGTCTCTGATAGGTGCCTACAACTGGTAATGAATGGCACTATATATTATTGGTTCAATCACCTTCAGTAAAATGTCCAGAGCAACAGCTGCACTCAGGATTTTACTTTAAAAACAAAACAAACAGCAAGAACAATGGAGACACCAGTATTTTATTTTCCATGACAGCAAGACTACAAGTGTTAACACCTCTATATTTGACTAACTTTACTCTTCCATGTGTTGCAGTCCATATAAGTTACTTCTATTCAATAACAGCTTGAAGCATTTTAAGAGGAAAAAAAGGATGTTTCAGGGGGTCTTTCTGGTTGTTTGGATTTTTTTTTCTTGTCTGCTTATGATTTTTGCTCCTTTCTTTTTTAATTAAAAAGTGGTTAGAATACACATCTAGCATTTGTGATTGTCTCAGAAAATGTTCAACATTCTTTTATAATCACAGTTCTGCAGTCTACACCTTTGTCTTGCCATACAAGAAACTAAGGATATACAGAGGAGGTTCTTCATTTCAAAATTAGGAAAAATTTACACATATAAAGTATATTTATGCTAATGAGCATGTCATTATTAAAATTCATTCCAGTACTTAAAAAGTTAGCTAAGAAATTACCTAAAAATTAGATACTTTCTTCATTCATCTAATAGCAAACTGAAAGTGAAAATAAAAGTTAACATCTAAATCAAATTCTAAACAAGCATCTTAACCTAAAAGGCAGTGAAAAGAAAAAATGATATTGGCTAATTGATTTCTTTATTTTAGTTTAGGCATAAAAATAATTGCAAGATGTTGCATCTTGGACGACAAAATCTTCTGGGTAGATATGTCATTATAGAGCCCTTTCCACACAACATAAATTGGACCCATTAATCAAGTTTAACTGGTGGAAACTATTACTGTAGACATTTATACCATCATAGGCCAGAAGAATTCAAGCAAGATTTGAGTGTAAAAACTGTCTTGAAAAAACATTGTTTTTTCTTGAGCCAATGAAATCAATGGCAAACCAATGCTCTCAATACAGATAAGGTCTTAACTTAGTCAGATGGTTCCTCAATATAAACAAAACACTTGTACAATTCTATGGAATATACACCTATTTGTACAAAAAGTATACCACTCTTTAGTGACACCAGAAGATTCACTGAAAACTTGTAAAACCAGAAAAACTCTTTAAGCTTTGTAAAAATCTAGCTTAAAAAGTTGTTTATAATTTGTTTTCCTCTAACAGTCTGAAAAAACTTTATTTTGAAAACCAACTAGTTCAATACTCGAGTGTCCAAGGCACATTGTAAAAAAAAAATTTAAGAAAATTATTATTACCTGATATGTAATAAAGGTCCTTTAAAAGTGGTTAATGCTTTCTTTGCATTTTTTGGTTTGACCTCTGTTTTGTCAGTTTCCTCTGATTTGGAAATTTGTTCTATAGAATTCATCTGAGTAAAAATGATAGTTATAATGATTAACTAGAAACCTGGATTACATGTTACAGAATCATGCAGGCATTTCAAAGAATATGATGAGGCTTATTTCAACAGTTTACATATTATACACCAAGCCTTATATATATTCATTCCCTGAAGGTTCTTAAAGTCCACTGAATAAAATTCTTTACTATAGAAATTACACAACACATTAAATGTGTATGAAACAAAAACTCTGCTTTGGTTTTTTTTTTTGTCCCAGGTATTTTCCTGTTGGTCAAGTCTGTTTTTGAAAACTCCAGACACACTAAGTTATAGCACATCAAAGGTTATAAAGCACTGGTATTCACCCATTGCAAATCAAAATTAAAACAATACAATCACTGTAGCAGTGTAACAGAAAACACAGTACCAATTCTACACTTCATTGTGTTGCAGGGTAGCTAAACAGATCTTCATTGCTCTTAGATGAAACTCTGAAGTATTGCAGAACATAAAAGAAATAATGCTGATTGAATTGGTGCTTTCAAAACTGCAGGCACATCTCAGGTTCTGAGGGCTTTTTTCTATAACATTAGGAAAATACATGCAAAACAGGACAGGTGCTGGGGGGGTACAGAAGACTGAAAGAATCAGTGACATCATGATTCCAAATCAGCTGACTGAAGAGTTTGCTTAGTCTCCTTTTTTATTCCACTCTTAATACAGAGAAAAGACATGAAGAGAACTCAGTTCATGCAAGTTCAAAGTATGGGAATGAAAGGAATACAAAACTTTATATGAAATAGGCTGTATAAAAAGATCCCACACAGGAACTTTTTTAATAATTATATAAAAGTGGTAGAAAAATGTTAGTGTGTAAATACACTGCACTAGTTATATGTTAGGCTTTGTTTGACATAAACCTACCAGAAAAAATATTACTGTAGAACACAAAAATGAAGCACCTACAACACAGGCACTTACTAACCAAGTTTATCCCTCATGTTTCCCTGTACTGAAAAAGACTGAGTAGCACCTTGATTACACTGAATAAAAGTAAAAACAATTATATGCTTTATGGTATTTCAAGAGTAAAAAAAGTAAAAAACCTAAAATACCTTAAGGAGAAAGCTAAGTCACCCAAGCAAATTAAAAGCCAGCAAACATTGAGGCTTATTAAGCACCAAAGGCAACTCACACACAGAGGAGAAATTCTCCATGCTTCTGTATGTAAGAATCATAGCTTCTAAAATGTGCTCCAAGGAAAACAAGCTACTGAGTCTAACCATGGTTATGTAATGCTTCCTTTTGACTTTAAGGTCAGTGAAATTATCTTTTTTTTTTTTTTTTTTTTTTTTTTTTTAAAGCTGGTCAAGTTGCAAGTAACAGCTGGTCTACTTAGTGAGCTGCACATTTCAAATTATTCTGACAAACCTGTACCAGTAAATGAATCTGTATTCTACTCCACTAAACAGAAGTTTTGCAAGTAATATTCCAAAATTAATTATGGTAATAAAGTAGTGAATTTCAAATTTTTTTCTACTATTTTCAAGAGCAATATCCCCAGTTAACATTACTGCATATTCCTAAATATCACTTAATATGAACTTGTGCAAAACAATGTCTTTATTTCTGGAGAAACAACACTGCAGGAAGATTATGTTGCAAAACATGATTGATGGAGTTGGAATACAATTTCTCCTGAGAATAAATGAAAAAATTTATGTGTTGAGATTTTATCAATAATTTAAGAAAACAAAGTAACATCCAATAGTGCATAAATATTTAACAACATTTTTTCATGTACATACTGATTTAAGCATCAGAGAAAACTAGATCTATTTCAAAATGATTGCCACTAAATATACCAAGATTAAAAAGAAACCTACCAGAAAGACAACCTTTGAAAACAAAACACGGAAACCTTTTTCTTTTTGCTGTACAATTCACTATATTCCAAGAGACAGACTAAATACTTGGGGCACATTTTATGCATTCTGAAGCATGAAATTTGTCTTAACAGACCAAGAGTCAAGGTTGAAACTGCAATTATAATTTTTCAATTTTCCTGTGATCTTTTGCTAAATTAGAAGACAGAAAAACTGTTAAAAACATACAACACAAAGACAAGTAACCAAAATTATATGCCTTTTTTCCCACTTTGTAACCATCTAGCTAGCCTTGCCTAAATCTTCACTTAGATACCTTTTTCTGATTAAGGTTTTGTGCTTCACTCAGCTCCCCAGTCTCCTTGGTGTCTGCATCTATCTCTTCTTTACTTTCATGCTCATCTTCACTTGTAATGGGCCCATTTTCACATAAAGGAGTTTGAAAATCATCATCAACCAGTGGAGGATAACTGTACTTGAAAGAATCCTGAAAGATAAGGATTTATAAAAGATGAGTTATTCAAGGATTAGAAGCACCTTCTCTAGGGTTTTTTAAATGGAAATATTGTCTTTGTGTCTTGTTTCACATTACTTTTATGTTTCATTTATCCATTTCAAGTTGGACCCCTGCAGAAAGCTGACACCAAGAATTCCTATTTTATCATCAATAGACAAATAAATACAGTCATCCAACAAAGCCAGTAAACTGTAACTTGTATTTATATTCACAGCAGAACTACTAGAAGCTGGTCTATCAAGGATCAGCATTCAGAGTCTAATTGCTCAAGTTCTCGCCTTAGTTCTCAAAAATGTGGTTTAAAACTTGTGACAGCTATTTCTGAAAATATTTCAAAAGTGATGAAAAACATCAGTAGTTCCTTGCATGTTAGTTTCACAATGGCCACATTAAAAAAAGGAAATAAAGCTGAAAACAACCCCAAATAATTCCTTTAAGTTTAATATAATGTGTATGGATCACTAGCACATTCTGCAATTCAGACCTCTAATCTTTGGAATGCCAAATCTGTTTAAAGACCATATTTAAGACATCTGAGTAATGCAGCAGCAGAATACTTAAGTTCTCAATGACTCTACAATAAATGTACCTTTTTCCATTGGAAGATAAGAAAAAACCAAATTTTGCCAACTGGAAATTTTCTTAACATTCTCCAAATTATGTTATTACATTTAATGTTAGAGGCAGTGTTTGAACAGGGATCTCTGTTCCTACTGCGTTTTCAAGCAGTTTTAAGCATTAAGTAAACTGATACAGTCTGTCAGCTTTTCCAGTGGAGAAAAATAACACAGCTTTGACTCCTGTGAGGCAGAATGGAGCAATGGTCCTGCTTCACAAATGATGCCTCCCTCAGCAGGGAGTTACAAAAAGATGTTCCAAGAGAGCTCTCCATAAGCAAGAACATTTTCTTAAAACAAGGAATAATGGGATATTAAGAAAGATTAAAAAGGAAAAGTCTTAGATGGACCTATTCAAAAAATCACAAACAAAAAAGTATACTTCCTGTTCATCTTTAATCAAGGTCTAAATCTCATCTACTCCTTTGTAGCAACAGTCAAGGACCTCTAGGTGAATGAAACAAATATTTCCTGGCTCAAACAATTTGTCTGAAGGGCCAACCCCTTGTTGGTTTGGGTAAGGGGAAGCTGGATATTTCTGTCAAATGTGTACTTCAGTCTTGCAGAAAATATTACTGAAGAGACAAATTGTTTGAGCCAGGGAATACTTGTTTGAGCCAGAAAAACAAGCTTTAGGTATCAATTACAGACTAAATCATTATTAAAAGAAAAGACTCCAGTCCACAAGAAATATTACGGTAGTTTTACAGAATACTGACATCCTACATTTGACAGATATATCCAGCTTCCCCTTACCCAAACCAACAAAGCCTTGTCATTCCCTCCCAGCATAGGATGAAGGGCATGTAACAAAGTGACCTTAATAGAGGGAAATTAATTTTGCTGCACACTTTACTTGGCCTTGTTAATCCATGCAGCTTGATAGCTTCAAGAGCTGAGTTGTCCTACTGATGAGATTCTGTTCCAAGTCCCACACTTCCTAATCACAGTGCCTAAGTTTCAGTGACATGGGAATAGCTACTAACAGGGTGAAAACCTCAGCCAGGTAAACAAGACATTTATTCAATGCCTGATACATCCATTCTATAAATTTATGGCTCTTTTTTATAGCAGATCTAGAGAATGCATGCTACTGTTTTTGGCAGTTTTTGTAGAGGAGTTTTAAACATAGTAGTGATATATTCTAAGATTACATGCACACAGTGGCCATGAAGTCATATGCAAGCTCAGGCATGCCTTAACTTCAGGCCACTGACCTACATAAGGTAATTCCAAGAAAACCTGTGGGCTATCAATTTAGATACCCAGGTGAAGAGCACAGCAGTTGCACACATTGTTCAATATTGGCACCAGTAGAGAGAATCTCAATCAATTCATCCTTCTTAAATCCATTTTCTGACAGAGAAAGACTGGGCAAAACAACAAATCAAAACCCTACTGCATGTTCATGTCTAGCATCAAAGTGCACACAATATGTACTTCAGTCTGGCAGAAAATATTACTGAAGAGACAAATCTCCCTGCTCAGTCAGCAATGTGTATGCCTTAAGAACAGGACTGTTCCAACAGCTGGAAATGGCAGAATGTGTGATACAATAGACAGGAAAGCCAGAAAACACTAAGTTAGGATACATTTATTATTAAATGAAAAATATTACCAAGTGGCTCTTGAGCACCTAACCCTAATTTTCCAGGCTGGCTAGCATCAGCTTGCTCCTAGATCTGCCCTGGGCATTTTGACAAGCTCTACCAAAATAAACCTGCTATAAAGCAAATGACCTCTGTGCACTATGGACAAGAACAACTCAAAGCCACATATGTGATGTGTATGTAGCATGTATGGATTAGCAATATGGTAACAGCCACAGCCAACAGACTGATGAGGACTTGAATGGAATGTAGACCAAATTCATATTCCAAAGTCCTGCAAAACCCAAGTTTCTATTTTCCATAATTAATTTTAATGCTTTTGGTACTCTGGAGACACCTTTGCCACCTAGTTGTCTAAATAAAGCATGTAATATTCCTCTTTCACAACTGGCTGACAGTCAGTCTAAGGACTTTAAAGCTATGGAAAGTTTCTGATTCATCTTTTGAGTGACCTTGAGACAGACTTAAAATATGCTTAAAGATAACTTCATTGAGACATTGAAGTTGGAGGCTTCCAACAGAGGCTTCCCTTAGTTAACCAAAGTAATCACTGACTCCAAGTTCAACACTATTAATTCTACAGATTTTTTTTTGTTACTTCCAGAACTAGTCTAACAGTCTTTGAAACACAGAGGACATAAGTGCAGTGGAATCTAGTTATCTCCCCAAATTAACCTGCCAAATGATCTGCTCCACTGGCAGGACTTGGCTCTTCCAAATTGGATTCTGGTAGGGAACACAGCAAAGGATGCACAGATATGCTGTGCTCTTCACTGGCATTAGGCTCGTGGCGAATATGAAGAGCTGTAACTAAACGTGTGGAAATCAAAGATGACAGAGAGAAAATCAGAAGGAGGTAAGAAAAAAACCTGCCTCACAAACAAAACCAAACACTTGAGAGAAAAATGGAAGGAATCGATTTGTGCAAGTCAGATACTGCATTTTAAAAAACCAGGCTTGACAATACTAATAATGGTGAATTGTACTCTAGCCAGCTGCCTCAAGAGAAGCCAAGGTTAATCACATCAAGAAAAGTTAAATTCTGAGAAAGGGCATTAACTTGTCTGCTGTCTGGTCAGTGAAAAACTCCATGCTATCAGAGATGCAAAGAACCTGCTTTACTGTATACACCCAAAAAAACTTAGGAAGATGGATTCAGAGCCCAATTTTGGAGTCTCAGTATTTGCTAACAATTCTTCCAAATTCTGACAGTTCTGAGGTTAACAGTTCAAAACACCCATCAAGTGACACTCAGTAGTTAGACAAAGCATGTGCTGGTTCAAAATACAGGGTTCTTAATATGCAGAGATAAAACTGTTTTGCTGAAATTGTTAAAACCCCTGGAGTTCCTGTCAGACAAGTTTACTACTATTCTACTACTTTATTTCTGCCACTGCAACTTTTTACCCCAGGCAGATGATGTGGATAAGCTGCCTCCACGATTCTGAAACCTGTTAATGCTCTCAGATGGGCAACATGGAGCCAGCTTGATCAACAATCACTAACCAGCAATCAGACCTTGCAGGCCCAAGGCAGGATTACAAATAACTCTGCGTGTTCCATCAGATGCTTCAGGAGGGTATTTAGCAAAACCACAAGTTTTTTCTTTAAAGACATAATGAACTATTAGGCAAGATAGTCTAAAATGCAGATGGGAGATACTCAGCTTTAATGAGGAAAATAACTTGCCCCTCTATTGCAACAATAGGACAATACCACAGGAGGCGGGCCCAGAACCACTGCTAAACAACATTCAATCCCTTACTGAAGCCACTTCAGACATCATCAGCCCTTCCCTCAATGCCCACTCCTGCTGTGCAGTAATTTCCACTTTCTTCCATATGAGGAAGTTCCTCTGTGAGACTGGGAGCTGGGGCAGCAATTTTCCATGGAGAAAAAGGGTCTCTTTCCTTCAAGAGTCACATGTACTTTTTAAACAGTTCTAATCTCAGTCAAATAAAAATCAAAGTAACATTCGTTTATGTTCCCCAAACAAGTTTCTTATGTCCTGGCCACAATAACACTGCCCTGAATTCATATACAAAGGAACATGGCCTCCCCTACTATTCCTGAAACACAATCCTCCTTTTCTCCATACTGTTGCTGCCATAACCCCAAAAGTACTTCAGAAGAGAAAAGGTGGAAAAAGAACTATCAAAAGTAACTCCCCTGCAGTGGTCTTAGTCTACTACCATAAATGGCCTATTAATATTTTAAAGCATGATTTTTCTGCTAATTAATTTTAAAGGTTATGCAATACTACTAGCCTTGTGAAAAGTGAAACCTGTTGTGCAAGATGCTTGTGCTGTTCCACTCTTTAGATTGCACTAGAACTGGATTCTGGTTCTGTTAAACTGATGCTGCCTGTACCACTTTGGAGCTCTACTACACTCTTTGAAAAGAAACTTCTACAGCAATGTCTTAAAATGCAGCCCTAGAGACAGCAAAGGAAAAATAGCTACAATATAACTGTCTTTAATGAACCAGAGCTCTGGAGCTGGACTAGAACTCTCAGAGGACAACGAAACCTACTTTCTGTTCATAGAACTTGTTTCATGAACAAACACCATCTCTAATTCACCAGGGAGAAAAAAAAGTACAAGTGACAATGACACTTAGATAATTTTTCTTGAAAGCCTGAAAAACTAAGTGGTTTTCAGTGACTTACAAGGGGATGAATAATACAGAAAAAATAGTAGCAGTAATTAAGAATGTACTTGAGAATGTAGAAACCAAAGTCTCATGAAGTTCACCTATTTTATACTATTGTGATTTTGAAATTATCATTGGTAAAACAATTTAAAGAAATCTCTCATCTTTGAAGAGCCACCCCTCAATCCCACATATGGAATATAGGTGTCTCAGTCTATCACAACAGAAACATGACATTTCATACTTACAGTTCCACCCATGTGAGGTGGCAAATACTCTCCACTGATGTATTCCTGCACGTCATTCTTGTTTGTGAACTTTAACATGCTTATTGCCTCTGGGCCAAGCCAACCCTTCACGATTTTAAAAGCAGCTTTGAAAAACAAAACACGAAACAAAACAAAAGGTATACATGAGTTAACAGGAAAGTGGTTTTGTTATTTTGTTTTTGTAGGTTTTTTTCCAGTGTATTGGTAGATCTTACATAACACAAGTGAGTTACATCCCTCAAAATATTGCAGAAGTTGCTCTTAAAGCAGGTTATTATCTATTATAATTGGAATGAGCAATGCAAGGGAAAAAAGGTATTATTTAAAGAGAAAATGGAAGGAGTCTCTTTGATTGAATAACTGACAACTCTGCTGTCTTTGAATTGAGCCCTTGAAGTACTGAGCAGGCAAAACCAACTGTAATTCCAAATCTGAGTGAGGGAGCTTGGCAAAGATGTATACACTCTTCCTTGCTGAAATGTTTGGCTCATTTAAAGGATATTTGTTTAAAATTATAAAGCATTTACAAAGACCATTGTTAATTCAGTGACAGTAAAACATGAATATGCAGGAAAATATAAACCAATATAAAAATATCTATTCATAAGGCAACAACAGAGAAATAGTGTATTTATCCTGTACATTATAGTTACAACTAATTATTAAAGTATCCAAATCAGAACAAATGTAACCACATCAGCACCCAGTGTCAGGCATCTATCCTAAACTCTGTATTCTAGTCTTGAGCTGGTTATAAGTCACCATCACTGCTAATGACAGGACTGCTGAAAGGATTCTAGTTAGCAGCATTCAAGGAATAGCTTATTTGTCAAGATCTCCTAGCCTTTGAAAACAACAGGATGAATATAGACTTCATGTAAAGTATGATCCAAAATACAATGATAGAAAGAAATATAGAAAGAATGCAACCTTTAAACTGACAGATTTAAAGATGCATGTTTAACAAACTCCATTATTCATCTGTATCTACACAGAGTAGAACAATGTTTCTTATTTATGCTGCTAAATTTTAAAAGTTATCATAATCCAAAAAGAAAAAAAAAACAACAAAAAACCCCAACTTACCATTCATTATCCATGGCATTTCAAATATTACTATCTTTGCTGAAAAGAAAAAAAAAATCTGAATATCAAGTGCTAGGTATTTCTCTATTTAAGAGCAAGTACAGCAATAATGTTCATGTAAAAAGTAAATATTCTCTTTACAAACCTTCATGTTCACCTCCGTTGAAAAACAATTTTGTACAAACTAATTGCAATTTAGAAACATTAGCTGTTTGCTTGGAAAAAAGGTAATAAAATTCCAAGTTATACATTGTTCATGTACTCCCTGGGATGTTACTTTTCTGACATTTTGTTACTAACAACTCATCTCACAAATAAGGCAAAGACAAAATCCCAAACTGACCTAGAAAACCGGCTACTGAAAAAAAGAAAGTTGAACAAATATATTCAGCACCCCTTGCTTCACAAAGAAACAAATAAGTCTTGTATATCTATTATCCACAGAGGTTAGAAAACACTTAAGTGTCCCAATTTTTTCTCCTCTTGAATGTCAAAAACAATGTTGCACTTGCCTTTCAGTTTGGTATTTGATCAAAGTTTTGAACTTTGATCAGCAAGCCAAAATTTAATATTCAGAGTTTAAGCAGTTGCTGTATGGAAGTTAAACATTCACAGCCATTTTCACCTAAAATTCACAACATATTTAAGATGAACTAG
>JANCRA010000606.1:0-25022 GCA_024362935.1 Setophaga petechia | reverse complement strand
TATCCTTAGGCCTGTTAAAATTGCTCAAAGGTCAAATTATAATAAGCAGACAGCTGCTGGAGAAGAAGACAAAAAAATCAAGTTTGAGATATACAAATAAATGTCACTTAAGTCCCACTTCAAGTACCTCTGTTCCCTCTGGATCCTGCCCCAAGGCATATAATTACCTATTCCCTGATGTCAAAGTTTCCATTCAGATTTCTGCAATTCTATTTTCTATTTGCTTTAATTGCTTTAAACATGGCAAAACCACTTCAGGGATGTAAGCAAAATAATGCATATGAAATCAATTGGCATAAGACATGGAAATGATGACACATTTCTCAGAGGGTCTGAAGGTTAAGAGCTAAATTAAACTTTTCTTTTTTCCTCTTGTTGTGGTAACAGTGGGGAGGGAAGGCAATGCCAACAACTGGATCAGAATCAACAGCAGCATCTGTTACTGGGATAGCCAGAGCTTCCCTACATTTTTATTTTTATTCAAAAAGAAGAGTAGACATTTATTCTGTAAGCTGAGGGAGATTCAAAATATTCTTAGTGCTCTAATATGACATCATAATAATGACTAACAATTAATTCCTTATCCATGATAGATAAAGTTCTTATTGAAAGACAGAAGGAAAGGCAAGGAAAGAGATGTTTATTTATAATAATAAGATGGAAGATGACTCTTACCCATGCCTTCTCTGGATTTCATTTTGTGTTCCTCCATTGGTTTTGACTGGAACAGAATTTATTTTCTTCATAAAACCCTATATATTACTGTCTTTTGGATTTATGAATAAAAGAGTACTAATAACAGGGAAAAGTTTTAGTTACTGCTAAGCAATGCCTCAAGGCTTTTCCTGCTCCTCACCCCACCCCACGAACTATAGGGCTGAGAGTGCACAAGAATTTGGGAAGGGACACAACCAGGACAGCTGATCCCAGCTAATTAAAAGGATATCCCACACCATATGGTATCATGCTCAGCATATAAATCTGGGGGAAGATGAAGGACAGGGAGGATGTTTGGACTGATGGCATTTGTATTCCCAAGTCACTGTTATGCCTGATGAAGCCCTATTTTCCTGGAGGTGGCTGCACACCTGCTTGCCAATGGGGAGTAGTGAATAAATTTCTTGCTTTAGTTCGCTTGTCTGTGCAGCTTTTGCTTTCCCCTTTTAAACTGTCTTTATCTCAACTCCCTTTTCTATCACTTTTAACCTCTCAATTCTCTCTCCACCTTACTGTGGAGGAGTGAGTGAGCAGCTGTATGTGATATCTGCAGTACAGCAGTGTTTGTAAAAAACAGCAGTGAACCTATAGCCTGTTCCATGTAAGTACCAGCCTGGGAGCACTGTCTTCATATTGCAAAGAACACCTGCATGTTCCATATCTCTTTTTTCTTGCAGTTGAAACTGCAGATTTTACTAAAAGTAGTTGGAAATAGCACCTACTATTTATTAATTGATTTTTTTTAAGTGTGAAATTGTTCTAATTCATAGAACAATTTATGAAACTTATGAAAATTAATTATATGAATATAATTAATATTCTTATTAATATTCTTATTAAACTGTGAAAATAATTTCATACTCATATATATGGAAAAAAATTGGCACAAGCTCTTGAATGAAACGTGTTTTAAAAATTGTTACTAAGAAAAGAATGAATTAGAATAATTATATAAGTATCAGTGCAATTTGAGAAGAATCCTGTGAACTCTGTAATCTAAAACAGTGTGTTGTGCATTTGCAGTGATGACAGTCAACTGCATACTGGGCCACTTTTGCAAAGATGTACAGACATTACATCAGAGAAAGTTGAATACCCTTCATTCTGTTACTTATGAGGCTGGAAAACTGCAATGTAATAGGGAAGTGGTGTCCCATATTTGATGCCTTAGTATAAGACGGATGTTGACAAATTAGAGAATGCAATGACTAAAGGGGCTGAGTCCGAAGAATAAAAGGATGAAGGAGAGGATTGACTTATAGGCCTCGTCTACACAAATCAGGGCTGTAAGACAAGTTTCTCCTGTGAAATATCTAGAAGGATAAGAAAACAACTAAATAAATGAAATTGTGGTTGACTTTGAGGAGAAAATTCTTGACAGTGAAAGAAGCTGGGCATCAGAGGCCGTTGCCCAGAAGGGCTGTGAGATCTCCACCCTTTGATATTTTCATAAGTCATCTAGACAAGACATGAGCAATGTGACCTGTTTTTGAAATTAACTGTGCTTTTAACATGAGATTGGATTATATACTCTTCAGATATACCTTGTAATTTTAATTAATCAATAATTCTTTAATTCTAAACAAAATTTATTTCACAGCAAAGTGATGATCTTCTAGTTATAGGAAGTGTAGACATCTTATTTTCCTAGATGCTTCCTGTAGGAGAAGAATGCCTTCAGTTGCTCTTAATTTTGCCAATGTTAAACCATTTAAACTTAAAATTCCCATTTTGCCTGATGATATAGCTGTGACTGTACTTTTCTTAAATGAAATTTGAGGAAAATATCTTTTTCTACATATTTGAAGTATAGTTATACTGGTTGGGTTTTTACATTTGCCATTATTTTGTTTTAGTAGATTTTTTTTATTATTTTCTTGACAGCTGGAAAATAGATTGAATAAAAGGAAAAAATATTCTTATTAATCAATAGGGATTTCTGTATATAAATTGGAGATGTGTAGGCTTGTTTGGTAGAAAAGATCAGGGGGAAAAAAACTAGAGAGGGATATTAACAGAGGGGGAAATGATAGAGTCAGGAGAGGAGTTGATTGTGAAAGAGGATCGTCAGGTACAGCAAAGAAGGAGAAGTGCAGGGACCAAATTAGGCAATAGCAGGAGGTAGTAAATATGTAGTAGAACCCAAGAAGTGAATGGCAAAAGCATGGGATTGTTGGATTGGCAAGAGAGAAAAAAACAAGAACAGAGACTGAGCATGGAAAGGTAGTTCCAGAAGAAAGTGAAATGACAATAATAAGGAGTGTAGAAGTCTTTCACATCAGACAAAGTTCTCTCCAGAGTTTTAGTTTAAAACTATTCCTCCTGAATGTAATGTTCCTTTTTAATTTTAAAACATATCTATCATAGTGTCTCACAACTCCAAATGCCTCCATCCTTCTGTAAAGCTAGGTTAATGGAGAAGTTAAGAGCCACCTTATTGCTATATTCCACTCAATTAATTAATATGATAAGCAAACTGGAACTCTTGTAAAGATCCTGAGCCTGCCAATTACTTCAGGGGGTGACTATTATTTTTCTGTGCTATGAAATTTTTCTCTTTGGTACATAAAATGATACATTGGTGAGTATTAGAGTTACTAAGCAATCAAAAAGTTAGGAAAAACAGAAACAAATGTTGGCTGCCTTATAGCAAAAAAATGGCTTCTAATGGTATTATTATGCCACATTACATGATGTTTATCTGCCTGGGGGCTGAATTATATTTGCAGGTGCAACCTTTATTCCCACATTTTGTAGTCACATTAATGATTCATTTTTCAACTTTCATATTCTTTTAACTACATACCTATATGGACATATCCTTAGCATGCAGATATAAAAAACGTAATTAATTCAGCTTTAGGCTATTTCACATTTCGCATTAGAGTTATGCATTGGTACACCGAGTTTTTGGCGTTTAGAATATTATTGTAATCAGGAACAGTAATACTTGCACACCCCAAATGCAGAGAAAAAGTTATACAGTCACAGCTTATCAGATGTTTTCACAAGAACATTTAAAAAATGTTCCTTATTCTCAGAAAGACTCTGTTTCTAAACATATTATGTTCTTCAATGTCTTTTTTTTCTTTTGGTTTATGACTAGCATATTTATTTATTACAGATAATGTTGTCATAGTTTGAAACTGGCATATTAAATATTTTCTGTGAAAAAAAAATTAGAATGTTGGTATTTTTCATTACAGTAACAGTAAACACTGTTTGCATGTCAACTAATGAAGAAAGAAAAAATGCAATTAAGCCCATAAATATTTCGTGGCTATGTTTTCTTAATTTTTGATTGCAAAATTTGTATTTATTTAGACCTTTTTACCTTGTTATTGGTCTTTTAGCTTAGTATAAAAATACTTTAAATATATTTTGTTCTCCACAGAGGTCATAAAGCTGAGACGTTTGATATCACTTCTACTTAACAATCTTAAAATTGAAGCAGCTATTTTTCTGCATAAAGTATTGTTTCTTATGTAAAGCATGATTTCAAGTGATTCATCTGAATTCCTGGACAAATGAAAACCTTTTTTTTTTATACTGTAAAGATTTGAGGAGAGAAGATTGTCTCAGAGAGAAATAGACATATTTTCTAACATAAAGGAGGATGTTGCTAATATAAAACATGTACACCAGCATAATACTGGCGGCTGCTGAAACATATGTAGTTATAAATTATATATGACCTTGTTTGAAGACTTATTTTGGTCCTCATCAATAATGAGTAATTATCCAAAAAGTTATCAAATAAACACATTTTATAAAATAAAAAGAAAAACTGTCAGTCTAAAGATGTTTTTGATAGCTTACTATTTAACAGGTATCTGCAAATAAATGAAAGAATTATTTCCCTGGGATTTCCTCCTTCCCCAAGGTATCAGAGCGTGTACTACTCTGCTGCTGTTTAACAAGGAGAAATATCTAATTGTAGATGTATTTATGCTGTCTAAACTTTCATTCTCCATGAAGCCATATAGAATAAAATCCATGTTTCTCAAACCCAGATATTTTTTCTGTTCACTAGCTTACATGATTCTCAAAGAGCAAGAAAGTAAGTAGCACAAGGTGAAATTTTCCTTGTTCCCTTCTTTGAGAACTTTGGAACAGAAGAGCATGTAATATTTTACTTCTAGGAAGTCCACTATATATTAGATTTATCAGGCAATTTTAAAACCCTGATAGTTATAATGCAAGGGAGGTTTTGCTTATATTTTATTTAACCAGTATCCACCTAATTTATTCCTAATCATAATTTAATCTTTTATTCATATGAGATCACGATATGTGCATCATAAATGTTATACCTATTTCATTGGTCACAGCTTTGTTATTAAAATGGGATATTATGGTTCAGGTTCTTTTTTGGAAGAATCTCTACAGCTTTCTTAAATGATGCAATGACCAAAGGAAGAAGAATAAAAGAAGAGGGAAGAATGACAGGGGAAAATCAAGTGGGTTTTTTTTTTTGGAAATTGATTGAGATAAAATCGTTGTCCTGGTTATGTTTAAAAATTTTCATAACTACATAGCTTGCTAGTATTTTCATTTATCATTACAAATTCTTACTAGATATTTGCCTAATGTTCAAATTACTTGGGAAACCACATTGTGTATGTATGCAAGACAGAATTTTTCTTGTGCAACTGGTCTCCATAGACTATTCCATTATTGAAGACAGAAAGAACCTCATTCAAAGGCTGTTTAAGAGTTTCATTTTATATGTTCTGCATGCTGATTTGGAACTAACGACTTTCCTCTTCTAACCATAGAGGAATTTTTATGGGTCAAGCCTCCCTAGTTAACATTTGTGACTACTCATGTCTACTCAAGATACAAGAAACAAGCTAAGGGTAGATTTAAAAATTATTTCAACATTTTAGTACTAAGTATAGTGAAATTTGTAGGGCTCAAATTTCAGTCACCTTTTTACTAAGATCCAAAATATTATAGCTGAGGCCTGGATTGGTCATAAAATTATCTGTAAAGATTTTTTGGTATCTAATTACTGGAGTTGTAATTAAAAATCTTTTCTCACCTTAGCAGATAACTCCATGAAAAACCAGCTAGAGAATCAGACTTATATTGTCACCTCATTAATTGTTTCTTACAAGAATCTGCACTTTCAGAGGGTGGAGACATCAATCATATGTGAAATACTTTTTTGAGAAAGAACTGAAATTGGGATACTGAAATACTGGGACGAGAGCTCTGGCCATTGAACCAAAACATGAAAGAGATAGGAAAGTGAATTTATATTTTCTTGAAGATTGTTAAGGGATCTAGAGAATTTACTGGCAAAGTCTAGAGACCCTACATATCTTTAAAATTATGTGACTGTTGAATAGATATTTAAGGATGTAAATTTTGGTTTACTGGCAGATATGGCACCATTATATATCAGATACAATAATTTAAACATTTTTATAAATCTCAACCTTAATTTACTCATGCTGCAACTTGTTCACAGTAAGAAGCTGTTATCTGCATCCATTTTTTTAGTGTATTCTTTTGGTAAAAAGCAGGTACCTTCCCTATTCACAAAGAGCCTGTACTACAAATTTTTTTTTTTTTATGAGGGATTGCTCCAAAATAAATAGAACTTTTCTTAATATAGAAGAGCCAGTATAACAGATGCAGTCTACCTGAATGCACAAGCCAGGCAACCTAGAACTGATTGCCCAGAACTATAGCCATATGACTTTTAAATATCTGCATGGAATGAACTCCTCTACCTTCCTGGACAACCTGTGTCACTGCTCAGTCACTCGTACAGTGGTAAAAGATAATTAGATAAAAGCATTCTTGTCCTTAGTTGTGGGCTTATTCTAGATATATAATTTAGATTTCATCTATGTGTCTAAAAACATATCTATAATTAGGGTGATTCATCCAATCCTAGAATAGAACAGACACAAAGAACCAAACTCTGGATGAAGAGTAATACAACAGAGAGTTCTGAACACTATTCTTTACCAGATATTTCACTTTTTACTGGACAAAACCAGATGAGACAAATTTGAAGGGCAGCTAGTCATTTTACAGTAAATACAGAGAAATAAGTTGTGGTGCAATTTGTCTTGTCCAGAAATAAATTATTAAACTATGTTAGATGAGCAATTTCACAACAGTATCTATTTCCATAGCCTGAAAGAACTGAGAAGGGAGTCAAAGTTGATTAACTCAGATGTAGATTCCATAGACATTTCCATTTTTTCTATTACTTGTTCTTCTCTGTAAGATTTGTGAACTAGCAAGACCTTGGGTTTTAATCTAGCAGAGTTTAGAATGGTAATGATAATATTTATGTAAATGCTACTGAATATTATATTTTGAAATATATATAATATATTCAAATATATAGAACGTTTTTGAAAGTTTACCACACCTGCTGAGTAGCATGATGTTAAATGAATCTCTATAATTTCTGTCTGTGAAGTTGATTATTTTGTGAAATTACATGCAAACCTGACGTTTGTGTTGATCAGCTCCTCTAAAGGCATTATTTATGTCAATATTTTGAATTAATCAAGTGATCTCCTCCATAGCATGATGGGTTGAGAGTCTTTTTTTTTTAATTCTCTGTAATGACAAGATGAAGCAAGATGAGCTCATTAATTGCAGATTTATTAAACCTGTTGCTACTGACAAGACATATATTGAACCCTGTATTATAATGCTTCCATTTTCTCATCTCATAGATTCTGGCTTATATACAATGACCATCTAATTTACTTTTACTGTACGTTTTGCTGATAATTTTTTCTGCTCCAGGCTATCATTATTTGTCTGTTTGCTTGTGAAAAAAATTGGTAAATATATAAAAAGATTTAAATATTAGACTGAATAGTACCACACAAGATGTCAGTATTGAAAGGGGTCTCACAGAGACCTTGAGAGATGAAGTTTTGAATGTCTAATTGTGTATAAAAGCAGAAGAACAGATTAAGCATCACAAAGAAATTCTCAAGAAAGAGAAAATCTAGAATATTATGATTTCTGCCAAAAGGCAAAAAAGACACCTCCCATTGGTATTCATCTCCATAGGTCCTGTGAGTAGCTCCCAAAGATGGGGGAAGAAGCTGTGTCTGAGAAGGGATGAGTCAGATGAGAACTGGACATTGAAATTTGTTGGAGGAAAAACAGCATCTGACAACCAGCATTTAGTTCTAGAGATTTGCTGCTTTGCTTGGGTGCCCAGAATGAGGATGTTGCAAAGAATCAGCTATGGTTCATCTGGCCTTCATATTATCAGTCACTTCATCTTACTAGGGCAGGAAGCAATAAGAAGCTGGCAGAGACTTTTTGCTGTAACCACAACACCTGTTGAGCTCTGGGAATAAAGGTGAAGGTGGACATCTTCTTGGTGAAACAACAAGACATGGGGAGGAGCAGGTGGATTCTACAGGTCAATTCCTGGTTGTGCAGGTAAAGTGATCAGCAGGGATTTAGCATTTGTGATCTAAAAGACTTTTTTGAAGATGAAGGAATGGTGGGGATAGATAAGCTCCCCCACATCCATTTTTCTAAAACAGCAGCTCAAATTATGAAGATCTTTTGTGGGATATTAACAACCACTCGGCTGAGAGTTTGTGATCTCAGAATCTGAGGAAAGTAAAAGTTATGTCACAGTTGGGCATTTTCTGCAGACACTTGATTAACATACAAGTTTTTGTTGAGTGTTTGAAAAGCCTAATGAGACCTTGCCCAGGCATACATGTAGGGTGACATCAGAGAAAAAAAACAGGCTCACTTAGGGCTATATATGTGAGAATTGTAAGAGTAGCTTATACTGCTACATTATTCAGTAAAGGGCTAAACTAAGAAAATTTGGGCAAGCTACTGATTTGGAGGCTCATCCAGTGGCAACAAAATCAGGTAAAACTAATCTCATAGCTGTATCATACTGAAGAACATCTAAGAAAAATACTGCGATACTGTTAAAAACTAACAGACCTCGGCTACAAATCAAATCATTAATAGGCAAAATCTTCAAAAAATAGTTACTTACCAGCTTTCAAAAAATGTTCTTTTCAGGATTTCTTTTAAAATTGCTCTGTAAACTAATCTAAGATAATCTAAGAATTAATTAAGCAGCATCTGCTTTATAGAAACACCTGGTAAAAGTTAGTATGTAGTTTCTGACAGTCTTGATTAAGACTACAAGGTTACTTTCCCCATCACAGCCATTTCATGAAAAGTCAAAGAATTAATATGTTGGATCTCTTCTGGGAAATAAAGTGCAATGTTGCTTGCTGACACTGACAGCCTGGAGTCTGTTCCTTCTCCTTCCCTTGTGCTATGTTGTTTCTTTTCTCCTCTCCCTTCCTCAACTTCCCCTTCTCAACTCTCACCCCCCCTACCTTTCCCACTGTGTGATATCTGTATTTCCAAAAAACAAACAAACAAACAAACAAAGAGTAGAAGTCAATTTGACAAGAGTCTATCAGACAAACATGATGTCAAAGATTCCTGCCACAGTCAAATGAATACTTTATATTCATTTGATTAACACACTTTGCTTCCCACCCCGCAGTCAGATGTGTGACATCTTAATAGAGAAAAAGCACAAATATATAAATGAAGCCTCTAAGTGTGAATCCCAACCAGACGGAGGGGTAAAGAAAGCAATGTTGATAAATAATTATTTTCTATGCCTCTAAGTTACAATGCTTAAATACAGTAGTAATAAAACACAATCTTTAAATCAAGTTGCAGTGTCTCTTGTTTGTTTCTGAAAGATGAAAACCTGACTTTTTATGAACTATGGATACAGTATTTGGTTATGAGCCCTTTTTGGGACAGCAACTACTGAAAACTTACCAACCTAGTTTTCTTATTTAGCCATGTGCAAACCTTACAGTGAGGTGTTTTTTTTTCTGCACGTAAATCTTCCTCCCAGAACTATTTGCTGAACAGAACCATGCAGCTACATGTAAGGTGTCTGCTGGCATGTGAGATATTCACATTCTACAGTACTCTGTATTGTTTCCACAATTTATGCTCTCTTACAAAGTCAGCTGATGGTCACATAGCAATCTGAAAACAGTACTAATAACCCATTAACTAATTAACATCAACCATTGCACTAATTTATGCAAGCAATAATTTTTGCAAAACTCATTGGAGCACAACATCTCTGTGAAAGTGATATATATATATATATATATATATGTATTTTTATATATGCATTTATATATATATTTATATAAGGTGTTGAGAACATGACCATCAGGGATAAAATAGATAGATGCTTGCTGGAAAAATATTTTACATATATTTTTAAAGTGTGTTCCCTATTTCCCATTAAAAAAAATTTGAGTGTGGCAACTTCTTGTCATGAAAATGTATGCAAAAAATATATATTTAAAACTGCATGAATTAAGAAAAAAAAATTATTAGTTTCCAAAAAAAATCAGGTTTTTATTTCTGGAGTCGAAAACCCTCCATTTTTAAGACTTTTTGTGGGTTTTTTTAAAGCTACATTTATCTATTTTTCAGTGAGGACTTCTGTCTTGAAAAGTGTTCAGCTGTTAACAAACTTCTAACTCACTGATATAGAAACAAAGAGTAGTTACCCACCTTTTTTTCTAATATTTGGATGGTTCTGTTAAGAGATGCCATCAGATCTTCAGGTAAAATACAGGCATGAAAATAATTGTGTAAATGTATTTATATATTATCTATATTTTTTCATATATTGCCTGTGCACCTCACATATGTACAAAGAGTAAAAAAAAATTTTGTCAAAAAATAAAAAAAAATTGGTGCAAAAATTAGGTAAAATTCAAGAGATAGGAAATAAAAGAAGGGATAAAAAAATTCATGAGTAACTAAGCTTTTTATTAAAAAATGGTACTAGAGAACAATAACCTCTGTCAGATTGTGAGAATACATAGTGCTCTGATTGTGTTATTCAGAGGTTACTGTATGAAATGTTACACAGAGACCTGATTTTTAAATGCTCTTTAAAGAGCTGTGCTGCAGGCATTCACACGGTGAACCTGTAATTAAATACAATGAGGCTATTTATATGGCCCTACATGTGCAGCAGCTGTAATGCTGCATCACAAGAACTTAAAATTACTACATTTGCTCTTTTGTGTGCTTTAACTTATTTGTTCCAGTTCAATTAAAGCAAGAACATTCTAAGGTTAAAACAATAAATGTGGAAAATTAAGAGGATTTATCTTTCAATGAGAGGTTACTCTAGCCTAAGGTGTCCAAGACCTTTCTTGAGGCAAATGTAGTTCTCAACCATTTTGAGAACTGGAGATCCCATGCTTACTTAACCTAATAGATCTGATAAAACCCATCTAAAGTCTTCCATGCATCTTTCAGGTGTATGAGCTTTCTTAACTCTATGTTGAGTTTCCAGATGCCACGTGAAGCCTGTCTGAAGTTCAGGTATTGCTACTGGCATCTTACTTATCAAAAGCTTCCCTCTGACCATGAATCAAGTAACAACTAATTATAATTAAGTAAGAAAGTATATAAATTACATAAGAAGGTATATAAATGATATCCATATGTCACTTAGGGAATTTTAGATCGCTAAAATATTTACAAAACTGATAATTCAATGCAGTTTCAATTTCTAAACCAAAACTTTACTAGGTCTTTATTGGGTATAATTTATGTTAACTGTTACTTTTTGCAAATCATGCTTCCTGTTCCATGTCATACATTCAAAGTAGAAAATCTCCAAATGTTTTAACCTAGACTAGTTGAGAGCAAAGAGTACCATAGAGCTTATGTCCTTCAGTTAGCGTCAACAACTGTGACCCTTGATTGTTGTTAGTCATTGAAGTGACCAAGCAACAGAACTCTTGATGTAAGTAAAGTGGAGCCAAATTCAACATCTTCTTTTTTATTTCCTACCAGACCCCAGACTCACAAACTCAACCACAGGAAGTTCCTTACTTCCAAGGTTGAAAGAGCACTGGAAAATGCTACTCAGCCATGTATCTCTCAGCCCCTAGAGAATGCCTTTCTCTGGAGATATTCAAAACCCACCTGGATGTGATCCTGAGCAACCCACTCTAGGTGAATCCACTTTAGCAGGGGCTTTGGACCAGATAATCTTCCAATGGCCTTTCCAATCCCAACCAGTTTATGATACTGTGATCTTTTTTTATATGATGTTTGAATCTCTTCAAGCTCCCAGCCTTTGGCTGTCCTGGACTTCACACTGTGCAGTGGTTGAAATATTACTTTCCCGGCCCACCAGATGTCACAGACCACTACTCCAATTTCTTAGATGCTTCTTATCTCACTGTAAAATCAATCTTTTCCCAGTTCTCAAGCCTCTGTTCATCATTCCAGGTTCTTTCAACCTGTGCCCATAATTTTAGGGCCTTTGACATTACCCTATGCTTAAACTTCATGGCACAACTCCTTTGTACTAAACAGAGGCCAGGGCTATTTTTCAGCACAGGACAACTTGGCCTCTAGAGTGCTTATCCAGTCATGGTTTATGGGTGTGCTTGTGCTTGGGTTCAACACACCTAATGTTTAAGTCTTAGAGCTCTTCACTTGCTGTGGGTGCAACAGGACTTTACTTTGGCTATGGTCCAAATAAAAACAAGCAGGATGTTCCACCCATAAAAATCAAACAATTTTCAACAAACTTCAAGAAGTTTTCAAAATATTCTCTAGGGATATTCCTAACTAGAAGCTTTCCATTTTCTCTGAGGACAGAATTTATTTGTTTGCCATTTAACTGAGATGTCTGGGGCTTCCAAACAAAGATGTTGAATGAACAACTTATTCTTAAGCCTCTTAATTTTAGAACCAATCTAAGCATCGTGGTAAAACATTCATAATTGCACACTTCTTTGACACTAGGCAACTGATCCAAAAATCATTATAAGTTCTCAGTGAATAAGGTAAATAAGTACCAAAAATCATTATAAGTTCTCAGTGAATAAGGACATTTCTGAATACTATATTAGCATAGTGTAAAGAAGGTAAGAGTTTGAGAAGAAAGTTACTTCTGAGCATTGGTTCAAAAATGCCCTTCAGTCAGCTGAGAAAAGCAATTTTAAAATTCTTAAAATGCTAAAAGGTGTAAAGTTTGACTATGCCTAAAATGTTCCTATATTTTTTGCAAGTCCTCTGACATTTATAAATTAAACCAATTGGAACAACTGTACCATTTGCATTTTCCTTTCCTGAATTTGTTTTTTCCTTTGCTTGCACAATAGTAACTGTATATATCATGGATATATCATAGATGAAGACTATTTTGTAATCCTAAACTCCAAGTGTCCAAAAATATCTATGACCCTAAATAATTACTTTACTAGCTTAAAATAATCCTCAAGGTATTTTGTACAATTTTTCTGCTGACTTACAGAAATATATATCAACCACCGCTTACTACAGATATATTTTGTTTATCACAGCTTTTTCCTAACTAAAAGATGATGTAGAAAAGTAGACTCTGTAGTAGAGACAAGCTAGCTTTATTTCACAAGATGCTCAGTATCCTCAGTTTCCTTTGGTATCTTTGGATCTAACAGTATATCTAATTATTGTGAAGAAAGTCATCACATGAATTCTCTGCTGTTTGTCCTTCTATTTTTCCCTCTTACATCAGAGTGCCAATCATTGTAATACTTCACTTTGAATTCCTTCCAGTTGTTGTGTGAAAAGTAGATATATACTTACGGTGACCTCACAATGTGAACAACTTACATAAATTGGACACCACTTGGGGCATATTGGTTTTGGATCATGTTGCTTTTGAAGATATTGTGCCTACAAATCTTGCAAAAAGAAAATTCCCTTTGAATATTTGATTGTAAAATTCAGTTGGTAGAAATGTAAGCATACGTTAACCTTGATCATTGATTTTTTAATATCAGTTTGCATATCACAGCAAATGATACAGATAAATCTAATATATTTCTTCCAAAAAAATAAAATTGGAATAATGAAAAATATCACATAATATTCAGGAAGGCGATATAATTATATTTTACATTGTTCTCAAACTCAACTGATGTTAGATTGTACCCTAGTTTCTTGGATGGAGTATTTAGTATTATTCTTTTATATCTTCTGTCATTCATACAGCAGAATTAGAAGTAACTTCTTTACCATAATCAATTTGCATGAACAATCCATTTTGCATGAACAATCAGATTTAGTGATTCAGTAGATAGCTCATTAGTGTTTCTTTAGAGCAAAGATGCTCACCAGGGATGTCAGAGACCCACAGATCTTTTCTCATATAAGCACGGGAAATAAATGATATTAAAGGAATATATATATATATATATATATATATATATATATATATATATATATATAAATCATATGGGCAGTGCACAATTGAATACACACAAAGGAATGAAAAATATATAATCTTGCCTGACAGAAGTTGTTTTTTTTTTTTTTTTGCAGAATTCCATGTATTATAGAAATAGAACACATTACCAACCTGTAATTACCAACACCTTCTCCCCAAATCTGACATTTTTAATGATTTAAATTTAGTTAACATCAATATCTTATAATGGAAGCTCTCTTTGAAACTAAATTTGGAAAGCTCCTCTGTTCTTCTTTACCACATAGAAGTTTAGAATTCATTGATCTCTGTTGGTTTTGAGTGAATAATAGAAATACATATTAGAAGTTTCCAGCTAGAATTTCTGCTTCTGTGTAGGCCTTATTGAAATTAGCTGCAAGAACTCACACTGTTTTTCAGTAAAAGAAGAGATGTCCTCCTTCATGTCACAGGTAGACACAACATATTTGGTCACATATCACTGAAGTCAGTATTGCTAGAATTCAGAAGAATAGTGAAGTTCACTGCCTAGGAGCTTTCTGGAGCAGAGAAAAGGTAATGTCAATTCATACAGTTATGAGGGAGGCATGCTTACTTTCTCAATACTTCATATTTTAGGACAAAAGCATTAGTGATGCTCAGTGGGTTTCCACATTAAAATAAACAAATGAATTTTCACTAAAAATATACTTTCAAGGATTGTCTTTACTTACTGACCCACTTAGCTTGAAATTGTATTATATAGCATTCCAGAAAGGAGTAATACAAAGTACATAATATATAAATTCACAAGCAGTGAAAAGGCATACCCTCACCTAAGTAAGGACAGGATAAAAAATACATACATAGATGAGGCAATTGGGCACAACCTGAAATAAAGAAGGCTTTGTTTGATCATCAGGAAACCTTTTTTTCACTGGGAGGGCAACTAAACATGGTTGTGGAGGTTGTTCAGGTAGGTTGTGAAGTCTCAGTCCTTGCAGATATTTACAAGGTGCCTGGACATGGTCCTGGGCTACCAGCTCCAGGTAGCTCTGCTTGAATAAATGGCTGGACTGGATTTACATTTAAAAGTCCTTCCAATCTTATCCATTTTGTGAGTTTGTGATTACTAAGACAGTAAAGGCTCTGTACACCTGAGAGAGAAGCATAAAAAAGTGACAGACATAATGTCATTTTGATTTTCTATTTGTTTTGTGATTTGGTTTTTTTTTTTTCTTTCAATTCAAGACATTGAAAAATGTACTAAATAGGTAAAATTTACTACTTTTCAGTGTAAGATTGTATTATTGTAATAAATGATTTTTGCTATTTGTGAAAGAACCAAAGGCACATCTGATACTTGTATCTCAACCTTAGAGGCAAAGACAGGGAAAAACTCCCTGCAAGAACAAGAAGAGGCTTAAAAAGAGGGGGAAAAATGCACACATTGATAATTTGGTTATTTTTAGATTGTCGGTCATGTGGTGAAAGAAAAAAATTTGATCGTCAGTAATGATATCAAAAAGTATCATCTTGTCTTATGTGTTCTCCCATCCATTCCTTTCCTTTGAATATCTTAGGAATGTACCATAACGAAGGCCTGAAAAGATGAACGACTGTCTTTTTTTTCTCAGGCAATGAACAAAGAGTGCAGCTTGACTATGGCTTTCCACTACAATGTGGAGGAGCAGATGCATTCTTTTCCCTACCACCAGGAGTGAAGAATGCCTGACATTTTCTTTGGTAGGAATGCGTGCTCCAAGTTTGCCCTCACAACACGTGGTACAATCTTAGTTTAAATGCACACCGCTTGTTCTTAAAGAAAAAATGTCTGTGGGGACACTAGGAGAGGAGTAAGAACTAAGTGTTCAAAATGATGGTGTAGTGGTGATAGACACCAATTTGTTTACCAGTGGACTAATGTCTTGAGAGAGTCAGACTTTGTAAATCAAATGCTGGCAGCACCCTCAAAGACATATATCAATCATACACATCAGGATGGAATTCGGTTTGAATTCACTGAATGAATCTAAGATAGCATGTGATTTTTAGCTGCTCATAGGTGACAGTGTCTTTGATGCAGCTGAAAGATGGAGCCTTCCTTCCCATAACAGGTAATGCCACTCTGTTGACCATTTAACTGCTATACTTGGCTAGCAGATTGACAGGGACTCACTAAAGAATTGGACTCGATGATCCTTGTGGTTGCTTTCCAACTCAGTATATTCTGTGATTCTGGAAGTCCAGATCTATGATTTGAACTTGCCAAGTATTCATGGACAAAATCTTCAGCACTTTACTCTGATCTTCTCTCCATTCCTTAGACAGGTAAAAACACTGGGTCCAGCAGTATGACTGTAAAACTATTGTGTCTCAGAGGGGGAGTTCCTGCACACAGTCAGGCAGCACTCTTGGGAATGGTGAGTTTCCATGAACAAACCATGTACTTTAAGACACCCCTACTGACTGAGAGTAGTAGTAACTGATCTTTCCTACTGGGATGTTTCTAGACTTTTTTTATTTTTCCTTAGCCATCTAGTGTTGTAATGTAAAGGCAGTAAAAGCAGACAGAAAAATAAAAGTCTCTGTGAAAAGAACAAAAACATTTGTAGTCCTGCTGTGGTGAGATGATAAAAGATCCTCAAGTACAAAGAGACAAGTGGTGAACTCCTGTCACTCATCCAGCTACTGTCTCATTTTACTCTCCCCCAGACACTTTTAAAAAATATTTCTTGGGGATTCAGTTGTAAACTAGAATTTATCTTGTGGAACAATGTGTCCATATGTTTTATTAAACAGCAGAAGCAAGACAACTCAGAATGTGAAATTCAGTCAACCAGAATTTCAAAGGGGGCTGAAAGCCAACCTCCAATGTTTGGATGTGAAATTTTGTGAAGACAAGTCACTTGAGCACACAGGATTCTTAATTTGATGTGCTTACATTAAGCTTCATGAACTTACACATTAACTTGAGTGGAAGAACAACTACATTTTTAATATTTCAGCCAATTTATAGATTTAATATTTTGTAGCATTTCATAAACACTTTGCTGAACTAGACATATAGAATATTTTAGTTTAGGCATTCAGTCCATGGAGTCTAGAATAAATTCACAATCTCAGCAACCCTCTCTCTTGTAAATAGCCTCCAAAGACTGCATTGAAGAGTTCACGCACTAATTCATACTAATTCTCACTAACACATCACCTTCATTAGCACATTAATTATGCTTTAGTCATGTCAAATTAAACCTAATGTAGGTTGAACAGGCAACCAAGTATCTAAGGCCCTATTATACACGGTGTATATATAAAGAGAGTTTTGATTGCCTAAACAAAAATACCGAGTGCTAATTCAAAATCCTAAATGCCTAAAATATCCACATAAATCTGGCAGATATGATGCAGGCTTAACAGCAGACATGTACTCTTTTGGTTAAGCACCTGAGGGCTGGATGAAATGCAGTCATACAGTGTTACACCAGTTTCTATGCTTAAGCAAGTGAATTCACACCTAGATGCTCATTGAATATAGTGAGAATTTAAAAACATCTTTCACATACTCACTTTTAAATATAGATGCCAAAATCTACATATCTACATTCCAGATTCGACCTTGGTTGCACAAAAGAAGCCTCTAGAGTAATTTGAAATGATCAGTGGTATTTAATCTTGTTTCAGTCACTACTGAAAGAGAGGCAGGGGATCCTTTACATATTCACTCATACCTATCATTTTTGTGCTCATGATTCAAATATCCTAGAATCACAAATTAGGAGGCTATGCTCATGGTACAGTGTACCCTGGAAGTGCAAAGTCCGGCATAGGGGGGGAGCAACTTCGGCACAGTATGTGCAGGGGACAGCTGGAGAGCACCTTGGCAGGAAAAAGCATGGCAGTACTGGTGGACTGCCATGTTAGGAACATGTGTCAGCCATGTGCCATTGCCACCAAGGTTAGTGGGCTGCATTAGGAGGAGTGAGGCCAGCAGGTCAAGGTAGGTGATCCTTCCCCTCTACTCAGCCCAGAAGAGGCCACAGCTGGATTGCTGCGTCCAATTTTGAACTCCTTAGTGCAGGTGAAATGTGAAAGAGTCATAAGGATGATGAAGTGACTGGAACATCTCTCCTATGAGCAAAGTCTGAGAGAACAGGGACTATTCAGCATAGAGAGGAGAAGGTTCAGGTGGGTTGTTTTCAAGGTGCATAAATACCTGAAGAAAAGATTTGTAGAGGACAAAGTCAAGCTCTTTCCAGTGGTGACCAGTGATAGGACAAGAGGTAATGGGTGCAAACTGAAACAAAGAAGGTTACATCTGAATATCAGGAAACACTTTTTCACTGTGTCACTTAACACAGGTTGCCTGGGTTGTGGATTCTTCCTCCATCACCTAGTTGAAGAGTGTCGGGATATTATCCTGGATAACCAGATTTAGGCAGCCCACCTTGAGAAAGAAGATGGGACCAGATATCCCCTAAAGTTCCCTTCAAGTTTTGGCTATTCTGTGATTTTTGAAAACTGTGTACAAAATAAAGTTCCAGCTTTGTTCTGATGAAGGTTGGTGACAAGTGGTACCCCTCAGGGGTCTGTATGGATGTCAGTACTCTTTAATGTTTTTGTCAATGACAAAGGGATTAAGTGCAACCATAGCAATTTTATAGAGTACATCAAGCTGTGTGGTGCAGTTGACACACTGGAAAGAAGGGATGTCATCCAAGGGGACATGAAAAACTTGAGAAGAAAATTCATGGGAAGATCATGAGGTTCAACAAGGCCAACTGCGATGTTCTACACTTGATTGAGAGAGATCCCAGGTAACAATTCAAGCTGGATGATGAATGGATTGAGAGTGGCCCTGATAAGGATGACTTGAGGGTACTGGTCATTGAAAGGCTGGACATGAGCTGGCCATGTGCACTTGCAGCCTGTATTCTGGGCTGCATCAAAAGAAGAGTGGCCATAGGGTTGACAGAACTGACTCTGCCCCCCTGCTTCATTCTCATGACACCCCATATGGATTATTGCATCCAGCTCTGCAAACTGCAGCATTTAGAAGGACTCTTAGAGTGGGTCCAGAGGAAGTCCCTGAAGATGACTGGAGGGCTATAGCATTTCTTCTAGGTGTAAAGGCTGAGAAAGTTGTGGTTGTTCACTCTAGAGAAGATGAAACTCCAGGGAGACTTTACTGAGGCCTTTTTGTAATTAAGGAGTTCTTATAGCAGGACCTGTTGCAACATGAAAAGAGGAAATGGTTTTGAACTAAAAGTGGCTCAATTTTGTTTAGATATGAAGAAGAGCTTTTTTGTAAGTATGGTCAGAAACTGGAACAGGTTGTGCAGAGAAGCTGTGGATGCCCCATCTCTGGAAATATTCAAGGTAATACAGGACAAGGCTCTGAGCAACTTGATCACATGGAAGAAATCACTGCCCATTTCAGGGAGGCTGGAAAAGTTGACCTTTAAATGTTCCTTCTACCCAAACTATTCTATGCTTCTGTAATTCTATTGTATATCTATCTGTAAATTCTGTGCTTCCATGCCCAGGTTTTATTTGCCACTGAGTGAAAATTAACCGAAGAATGACTACATTCCTCATTTTAGACATAAAACAGTTCAAACAAACAATAATTATATAATTCTTCTCAAGGAGTAGAAGCCTCATTTATCTTTCTCCACTGATCTCAGAGATGCAAAATGTAGGATATGCTCCAAAATCAGGGAGGACATTAGGCACCTAGAAACTAGGTATTACAGACTAAAACATTAAATATAAATAAATTTTGAGCATAGAGACTGATTCCTAAAATTACATTTGACATTTCATGCTGCCTTCCTAACATTTTTCCCCTCTGGAAACCCTGTTGTGCTTGACCTTAAACCAAAAATTTATTAAACTTTATAGAAAATGCAATTAAAAGACAGTTTTTTTTTTTCATTGTTTAGAATGAGAATCATTAGTATATAGGTAATCTTGATGAAAGGAAATAATTTTAGTGTGCAGGAGGAAATAAAACAATGTTTTATATGATCAGTATCCAAATTTTATAGAAAAAGTTTTTCTGACCTTGAGAAATAACAGAATTTGTTGCTATTAAGCTGCTGGCAGAAATATTTACGTGGCAGCTTGAAGTTTGCTTTTCTGAGAAAATTATTTGGAATTCAGTATACATGTCCTTTTTCTACTTAACCAACAATTAATACGTTAAAGGAGCTGTAATCTTGTTTGGAAATCTAATTCATTAAATGATATCACAGTACTCTTGAAGTCATATGCAGGGCAAAATGTGATTCAAATTCTGCTTAGTTTTTCCTATAAGACAACATATCAGAAAATTCTCTCTTAAATTACAAATGAACTCACTCGCTGAATAACAACATTCATGCACATTATTGATACAATAAAGAGAAGTACTGTGCTACTAATAGTAATCCATCCTCTTTGTAGTTCTCTTTCTCTCTTTCTTTCTCTGTCTCTCCTCTCCTCTCCTCTCCTCTCCTCTCCTCTCCTCTCCTCTCCTCTCCTCTCCTCTCCTCTCCTCTCCTCTCCTCTCCTCTCCTCTCCTCTCTCTTTTTTTTATATTCCCTTCTTGTATGTGATTAATTTTGATGGGGCATCCACAGATATAGAAATATCAAGAGAAATCTTATCCTATCTCATCATTCATGTAAAAAAATCTGGACATACAGATTAACACCACTGTTCAAAATCTGTCTTCTATGAAGATAAGACAGTAGTCCCACTTCCCTCCTCATGCTCTTCCACACTTCTCTTGATCGTTTCTTCAAGGTCTATGAGAGCAACTGACAAACATTGACTTGGCTTTTGGAGGTCCCCCAGAACAGTTCATAGAATTTGGAGGCAAGACTGCTAAATCAAACCTGATAAACCTAGTGTTGCAGCCACATCCAACTGAGGTCCATGCTTTTCTGATCTACTGGCATCTAAATAACATATGAACAGCATGATTTATTCGATTACACAAAGCAAATTTCTGCACTCAAGCCATATATCTGGTGCTCTATCCTTTATTGCCAAGTCATTAACTTTTCTATCTTAGTTTCCTGTGAAGCTGAGATAAAATACTAAGTACTTAACATTTGTGAAATACAATAGAAATAACACCAGGCACCAAAATTGCACACTGCCTTGCAGCGTAGCTGGTATCCTACGGATTTGATTTGCTTTTCTCTTTCTTTCAGGAAGCTATCAATTAATTTCAGAAAATACAAGCCAGGAAAAGTGTGTGCCTCATTTCCCTGTTCACAAGCAATCTGGTAGAACTGGAACCTGCATTCATGATATTCTCTTTGTGAAAACAACACAAAGTTCTAGTAAGAGTTGCCAGATCTGAACAAATCAGCGAATTTTTTCCACTGTCAGACTAACAGAAAACACAGTGCTGTGACTGTAAGATTGACAGTGAAAGTAAACACTTTATTTTTCACAAAAATTGCTCTTCTTGCCTTCTACAATGTATTGTAACAAATTGGGATAATGTGTGTTTAACTATTAGTGCTCAATGTATGTAGTCAAATATCTTTTATGGGGTACAATATGTTTCAGATTCTAAAATAGTAGGACTATTGATCTTGATGAAGTTATTCTTGTTCTTTATCTGGGTAAATAAGAGGATAAGTGAAAAAATACATTGAACTTCCATATTAAAAAATAGTGTCAGATATTATCAGGAGGAAAAGAAAAAATATATCTGACTTTTAAACTTCCTGCATTTGTGTGCTTTTGTTGAGTTTTGATTTTTTTTTATTTTAAAAATCAAGTATGAACAAGAGCCAGCTGTTTCTAATATCCTCTGACATATTTTTCCATTGGGATTTGACTTCAAAAAGGCTTATATCTATATCCTTAGAGGAATATATGCTTAGGAAACTGTGTCATAAACCTCAGTCCATTCACTGCTTTACCCAAGAGAGCCAGGAACAAATAAAACAAAATCTGCCTTTTCTTCTCAAAGAAAACTTCTTTTCCTCTCTCCAATGAAAACAGTTGTGCTCATAAAGATGTCAAAAAACTAAGAAGGTTATGCTTTTCTTTCAGGTAAAACACTATTCAGTTTCAGACTAACATAATACATCTCCAAAAAAAGTAAAGGGATGAGATCCCATATTTGAATTATTGCAGGAAAGTATTTTTAAACATATTGAGAACATTGTTAACAATGCAGAAAAATACTGGTACTTGCTTTCTTACACTGAGCTTTTAACCATAAATAAAACATGATTGTCTTCTACAGACAGACCATTGTACAGAACTTAACATACAGAAAAAATGTAGCGAGTTTTCCCAAATACCTGGTATGATGTGAATTTTCCCCTACCTGAATCAGCTGATAGTTATTAGTTAAGTTGTTTGGTATGATTTTTTAAATAGTTAATGGTAAGTATGTAAACAGTTTATTTTGAAAATCATTTTAATGATGTCTGACCATTTTAAGGACTAATAAGTAGAATTTGCAAAATACACATTTTTATAATAACATTGCCAAAATTCCTTCCATAATATTTCTTCACTTAACATTAATTGTTTCGATGCAAAAAATTCATTATAGATTCACAGTGTAAATAAAATACTTTAAGTATTGAAGCCAGTACGAGCACTTGGGCTACAACATTGGTCACTGGATTTCATCTGTTCTGTACATGGTTTATGACAATTTTCTGAGCCTGAAAGTTTTTCTAGTTTTCAATCACTCCACTGTCCATTTGTGTAGTCCATATTTTATCAGCCTATCTGTGAAGACTTCACAGAAGGAAGTTTCAAAGGCATTGCTGACATTGCCATAAACAACCTTTACAATTGTCTCCTCATCCACATCACTCATATGATTGTAGAAAGCTACTGGTTAGATTAAACATCATTCCCATTTCAAAAATCTATTTCACAAAGCAAGTTCCCTCAGTGCTTGTGGGTTCATCCCACTGAGCCTTGTGGACTTCCATTAGTCAAATTTGTTTAAATGTTCCCCAAGGTCATCTTCATGCAAAAAGGGTAAGTCCTCTTTGTTCCAGACCTTCATGCTGGCTACAGAAACCTGAGATTCCAGAAGTAAAGAATACCTTGAAGAATGCGTATATATATATATATATACTTGATTATATACTTTGGAATCCTTTCTTGTTGACCTTCACATCTCTCATTAGACTCAACTCCAGATGATTAGATGGTCTTTGATTTTCCTAAAATCATCCCTTGATGTTCACAGTATTTCTATTCATCCTGCATCTGTCCATGCTTTCACCTCTTGCATGGTTTCTTTCTAGGTCTGAATTTAATCAGAATATCCTTGTTCATCCATACAAGGCTTCCTATGGTGGTTGTTATAAGTCGCTAAGTTGTTGTGCTCCTTGTCATAATCATCAATAAAAAGTTCACATTAACTTTGTGTGATTATAGGTAAGGCTTCAAATATTTTTTTTCAAAATAATATTATTAAAAACAGTTTTTAATTTTTAACAGATTGTTTTAAGATTATCTTTTTGTAATTTTCTATTGCAATACAGTTTTCCTTAGAGGAAGGTTTATGTTACATTCCTAAATATAAAGAGGGTATGGCTTGAACACTGCCTGAAATTCTTTGAAATACTGTTCTGTCTTGCAAGCAAAGAAACTGAAGTTAAGATTTAAGCCAATAGAACAATGTACAAGTTGTATACTGCTAAAAGGTTCAGTCACATAAATTTATCTCACTGTAGCAGTCAATTTAGTTGCACACAAAAAAATCATAGAATATCCTGAGTTGGAAGGGATCCTGATTGAGTCCAACTCCTGGCCCTGCACAGGACAACTCCAAGAATCATGCCATGTGCCTGAGAGCATTGTCTAAATGCTTTTTGGGAAGTGTGCCTAGTACTACATGAGATAGGCCATGGAGACCTCAGCACTCATGAAGGGCATTCCAACAGAACTGATGGTAATGTAATAGTTGTGGGAGATTTGTGTCTTCTCAGCCTGGCAGCCAGAAGGCAGGTGATGGACCTCAGACTGGTGTCTTAAACGATGACATCTATGAATGGTCAGATGACTCAAGTCGTCATGCTTCTATGGGAGGCAGTTTTCTTGTGTCCCGTTACAATCAGTGGTGGTGTAGTCAACAGTGTGATGGGTTGGAAGGTGTGGTTGTCTTGAGAGCTTCTGCCAATAAATCTGAAGTTCCCCCAAGGGTATCCAGCTGCACATTCACCAAATCCATTCACCTGTCCACAGGTCACTAAAGACCAAACTGGCTGTGGAACAAGAGAGATGATGTTCCATTGCACTTACCAGTATGCTAAATACATGCTTTATTGTTTGATATAGTCGGATCATGACATTTACTCTTCTAAGTTACCAGTGTTTGAAATACATGGTCTTCATGGACTTGGATCTCAGTTTTCCATCCTATGTAGATGTCTCTGACAAGGTAAGGGATCTCATATGGCAGTACATATTTGTGTCTAGATTACTGAATCAAGCCTAGAATTTGGACTACTATTTGGAATCACGCTGTATTCATAAAACCATTTTGTTGTGCTGGAAATCTATGGAACTGAGAGGAGTAGAATTAAGTGCCAACAATTTTGATCCTTCTGTTAGCAGAACAGAATGCTGCTGTTTCTCCCAGACCATGTGAAAATATGTTCCTTAATTAAAATGGGAAGCACTTCTAAAAACTGCATTGATAGAGCTAACTAAGAGTAAATTTTGTTTCTTTAAAAATGAAAATGTGCTGCTATGGCTGGTCACCTATTAGCTTGTCATTAAATTCTCTGTCTGGAGGTGAATTAAAATACCTGTATTTTTATACAAAAAATAATAAATTAAACTTTGTGACCCTCTGAATGTTCATCAGCAGTAAGTGACACATCTAGCAAAGAATTAAAGGCTTCAGACATTCCTTTCCCTTTACTAGATTTAAGCTGCAAAAATACCCTTAGGAAAATGTATAATAATTGTTGTGTTTCATCCTTGCCTTCTTCTAAGCAGAATTATGAAAGTATCATAAATTATTTGGACTGGTGTTACAATT
>JANCRA010000605.1:0-22500 GCA_024362935.1 Setophaga petechia | reverse complement strand
AAAAAATTGCTATTGTTTGTCACCTTCCTCCCAGCCAAATGTAACAAACAGCTAATAAACATCAATGCTGTATAATAAAACTGATAAATAGTCAGTAAGCAAGCCTGAAGTGCTTTTATATGAAGTGCTCTGGATCTCAGCAGATTGTTCATCTTTGTTTAATCTATTGTTTTTAGCTGTGGTATGTTCTGGGACTTCTTTACTACAGCCTAATGTAACAATTGTGTCCATGAGGATTTCTTGAGCAAACAACTCAACAGCTAAACTCTCTGTCTGCTGGGATCTGCAGACATCACTTAGGTGCTGTAGGTGCCCATTTATGTCTGACTGCTGCCTGCCTCTGCTGTTAGTGGTGGCAGAGGTAGAGGTGGATACAAACTGGTTTTCAAAAAATATTAGTAATTCCTGAAACTTCATATTTTGACTATATTGTTTTTGCTTTCTTTGTCAATACACACCAGCAGGTCAGTATATATCCTGATGTTAATTTCTAATGCAGGTCTTAAAAAGTCAGTGGTGATAAACTGTATTTCACCAGTGCTATTCTGCTTTTTAACATAACTAAATAAGCATCAAAACCTGTCTGCATCATTTTGGTAGGAGGTATTTTATTATTTTCCTGCTATTTTCCACTAAGACATTTTGCATGGCAATAATGGGAAGTAGGATTTCACCTGTATTTTCTTGTGAAATATGTCTTCAAGGTAATTTCATAACAGATACTCCATCTAAAAATGAAACACTGGATAAACATAATCTCCTATTTACTTGTCTTTGGTAAGACTCTCTCAGGGAGTTAAAAGATTTTTTTTTCTGGCAACAATAAACTACTTCCTCTTTCAAGGGCTGTTTTAACAGTGTTAGTAATATAATCTCTTTTACTTGCCTGGCTTATTTTTTCTGTATGCATTTTGCAGTGCCTCTATTCATTTGAACCTAGGGGGAATAAATTAGTTATTAACTTTTTGAACCACAGATTATTTTTATGTGCATTAGAAAATGTTTCTTACATGTCAAGCTGAGGAACTGCCATGCTGACATCTTTCAAGATCTCCTCATGGTTGAGAGCACCCACTCTTAACTGATTGTAGAATGTGGGCATATGCTGTTTGTCACATACTGAATTCCAGTGACTTTTAATAAGGCTAATCTTTAGAAATGCCTCTGATATCCCTTGATGATTCACAGGCTTTTTGTCTATGTACTCTTCTGCTTGTTCTTGTGAAAATTCAGGAACTTTCTCCTCTTTCCCCTAACAGTTTGTCAAATACAAAAATTTCCTTGAAGTGTTAACAGTTTGTAATTCTGATGTTTTTACCCATCTTATTTTTGGATTTGGGAACATTATTTTGGTGTTGCTTAGCATTGAAGATAGATGTTCATTTTGGCTAATCTTGTCTTCTTGTGTGCAAAAGCAAAAAAGAAAGTAATCAAAACAAAACTTTTCACCTCTGTGAAGGCCACCTCCCTCCATTTTCCACTATTCAAGAGTACAGATGTCAGACTTTCACCAGAACTGTAACATAGAAAAAAGTACAATATTGATTATTTTTTAGGATAACACCACAAATAACTTTCTTGCAGTATCACGTGCTCAAGTCTGAACTCCCTGGGGGCCTTTCTTACTGAAATCTTCAAATTAATTTAACCTGTTTTTACAAGATAATCTTCACGTCTGTTGTTTATCCCTTCCCAAATTCTTCAAGTGTTGGGGGGGTGTACACAGTCAAAAGAGCAACATGTTCTTTCAAAAGCTGAAACTCCTTCTGTATCTTACTTTTTGAACTATGACCACCGTCATGTGTTTTGAAATTTGAGGTGTACTTAATGTATCTTGTTGCCTTTCTTTCTGCTTTTGAGCTCCTAGTCTAGAGCCTAGTATCTTTGGCTCTTTTAATACTCTAGTGAAGCACTGTATCTGATGAATTTAACCCAAATAGCAAATCACCAATGAACAGTGGTTTTTGTTGATGACACTGTAATGGAATGGGATCCCAATGTATCTAGGCGGAACGTGCCTGGGCTGTTCTGGGCCTTAGCTTCTTGGCTGGAGGCAGCAGTTGTGGCATCTGCCACAGGGATACCTCTGGCCACGTGGGAATCGCAGCTAGGCACTAGAAACCAAGCCCAGGTTTGTGGGAAGCTCAGTTTTACCTCTGGTGAAGGTGCTTAGGTGAGGAGAAGAGAAAGAAGACAGTTCTGATGGAGGGTTAAAATCCAGAGCTTTATTCCAAGGGCACGGACATCTGAATCATGGTAACAGCCCCTACAGAGCGGGCAGGCACGTGCTAGACAGCTCCTTTTAAGCCCAGGGATGGGGGAGGGAAGAACAGGTAAGGCACCAACCCGGTGGGAGGAGGTGGGATCTCAGGGGTAATAACGCTTGGCTAACCCAATGATGCCCACATCATTGTGGGCATTTTTTGAACTTCTGCCAACCACAGAACAGCCTTGCTGGAATGTTAAGATTGACTGACAGCACGTAGCAGGAGACAAGGGGGAGGGAAGGTCAGTACACCTGGGGAATCAGGGAAGTCTAAAACTGGAGGCTGCAACACACTGCAACACCACACATCTGCTCTGCTGTGATCTGCTTTGCAGTAATTGCCCTTACTAATAACCAGCAGAACATCTAGCAAGGTATCAGACATGCCTCACAAAACTTTTGCCTGATAAATAGAACAAAATATGTCCTCCTTCTCTTATATTAGTTTATTATGGGATTTCTTACTTAAGGAACCAGTTTGCCATTTTGAAAAATTTATTATCTTTCAGATTAACTTGCATTCAGGCAAAATATTCTGCACTGCAATATTTCAAAAGAAATATATAGCACTTTGTCGTGGTTTGACCGGAAATGGGACATCTGGGATATGTTGTTTTTGCTGTGGTCACCAATGGATGTTCGGATTTTGAAATGGGCACCTGGTTTGACCAGTGGGGCATTGGATCTGCGTCTGAGACCACAAAACCCAAGGAGTTAAAAGCAGGGCTCTTTTCCCTCAGAGCTCTCTTGAATTTCCGGCAGGACAGAGCTCCTTCTCTCCCCCCCCCTGGCTCAGCTGCTGGCTGGGGGGGGGAGGGGAAAGCCATGTGGCCAAAAGTGAGGTAGGCCTGACCCGGAGGGATGGAAGGGTGGATGGAGCGAAATACTGGAAAGCACCGAGCAGTCAGTTCCCCCCCCCCACCATCTTTTGGAGACGGAGAGAGAATGCAGCCTGTGCTGAACTGAGTTACCTTGAAACTTGATATCATGTGTCGGCAGCAGCCAGCACGGCTGGGAGGAGAAGGGGGGGGGGGGGGGGGGGCAGTGGGCAGCCCAGCCGCTTGGGAGAGCTTTTAACCCTTTGTGGATAATGAAAACTTCACAGAACATTACCTTTCCTAGAAAAGGGATAAGAGTGGAGGATGAAGGAAGAAATAGGCCAGTAAAGAGGTCTGGTGGCAAAGAGAAAGAGAGATGTTGAAGGAATGGAGAAAGATGGAGTGGCAATTTTTGCTGGACTCTTTTGTTGTTACATTCATGAACTGTTTCCTGGTGATACAGAGACTGCATTGCAGGGGGAAGCAAGGGCTCAGAGTCAAGAGAGTTCAGTGTTGAGACCCCTCGGCCCCAGGGGGTGTAGAAGAAATGGGGGGGAAAAAGGTCCCAGAGATGAGACTGTGCTCTGCTTGGAACGAGACGAGGCATCCTTAAAAGGTCCAAAGATCTACCCTGAAAGCAGGCCTCTGCCCCATGCCATGGAAGGTGGTGAGAGCACCTCGCATGGAAGGAAGAAATCACAAGATAGCAAAGGATACTCTGGGCGGTGCTGATTTGTGACAAGAAGTTCATGGTACAAGGAAGGACACCATCTACTTCTTGATGAGCTGAAGATTTGATTATCTAAAGGGTGGTGCCAGACCGAGTGTGGATATTTTTTGGGAAATGTAAATGTACTGGGAATTTGGTGGGAGGAGGAGGGGGAAGTGTTTCTGTGTAGTTTTCATTTTCCTTGTGTTTATTTTTTTTTTTCCTTCCTTTGTGGTTTAGTTTTTTTGTAGTTTAGTTAATAAAGTTTTTTTCCCTTTTTCCCTAAGCAGGAGCCTGCTTTGCTTATTTCCAGGTACCACCTCACAGCAGATGCCAGGGAGAGGGAATTTTCATGGGGGCGCTGGCATTGTGCCAGTGTCAAACCATGACACACTTGAAGGAATTATTTTGGAAAAAGTGTAGTGAGAAACAGCATTATTAATATATTTTACAATTGTGCCCATGGAAGTAAGTCTTTTGTAATCTTGTTAATCCTCTTAATAAAAAATTAAGGCATCAATCTCTATATGGGGTTTAAAAGGAGATGTAAGAACTATAAGTTTTTATTAGGTGAAGAAAATAGTCAGAAACACATTTTTCTCTGCACCACTTTTTAGCAATATCTGGACATAGAAATTGTTTGGTGATGTTAGTGTTGAACATTTCATCTTGAGCCACTCTCTTGTGAAATTTGGTTATGTACTAATTTCAGAATAAAATTTGGCTTGCGGATACTTCAATCACAGAGCTGAGTGCTGGCTGGAGAACACAATATAGGCACATCTGGTGTGCATCTAAATTCCTGAGTGGGATGTGTACTGGGTAGTCTATCTTATGTACTCCCTGAGCAGTGGCATAGCAGATATATGTAAGGTAGGTGATTCCTCACTAAGAGGGAATGCAACATGGTACAGCAACACTGCTCATTTCTATATTCCCTGAGCCAATCTAGGATGACATAACATTTTCCAGCTTCTATAGATTATTGATTTTCTAGTGTTTGCAAAGGCATTTTACGGGCAATTGATGCAATTAAAATTATTTTAGAAAGCAAACTTCATGAAAAGGTAATGAAATTGGAAGCTTGCAACACAAATCAAGCTGAAGAGAAAAGAGAATGACTGAGTGATGTTAAACTGCAAGAGTTTAAGTAACTGCCAGTGATTTTGAAAGAAGCAAAAGAAAAAAACTTGTCAAAATCTCAAATGATTGGAAAATTGTTCAAAAGTACTGTTTCATTTAAATATTGACTTGTATGCAGAATTATCATATAGTACTAAAGAAAATCAGCAGATTTTTTATTATATTGGCAGCTAAGATAAACACCATAATTTTTATTGAGCAGATGAAATCACTCTTCCATTCTTAAGAGGTCTTAGTACAGCTTTAACAGTTTGACCATGGAACTCCAAACAAGCCAATTTCAACCCATTTCCTGCTTTCCCTGGTTTATTTATGTTCATTACAAAAACTACATTTCATTTATCTGGACATTTACAAACATATTTTCAGGTCCTTGTAGATTATAAAAGGAATGGTGCATGTTTTAGCCTTTAATGAGTCTGGTAAACTCTAAATCTTTATCAGAATTCAAGTTTAAAGATTTACAGGGGATTTTTTAAACTATTAAAACCTGGTTGGCCTTCTCTTCCTTAATCAGTTGAACTGATTGGAGTTATGTGAGTCCAATGTCAAGGCTATGATAATTTTGATAATCCTATGGTAAAGAGAATGGAATTTTATAGGAAATTAAAGGCAAGGTTGGAATTATTATATAAGCAATAAGCATCGATAGGTAAGAACATGTCTGACTAGAAACTACAAAAATAGACAAAGGAAATAAATCTTGACAATATCAGGAAACCTTTCCAAATAACTTACATTTAATTAGGGATGTCTGTAACTACAATCTACCTCCTTATTTAAGCCAGGAGTCTTAATCGGTATTAAAAAAAAAATCAAACCCAGAAATCATGAGCAATTATGCCAATGGTACAATGACATATGAATCTTAGATTTAACTTGACATTTTCTTATGGGGAGGAGATAATATAGGGATTGTCTCAATCATGTGTTGGGCTGTACTTTAAACAAATAAATGAACAATGTTTCTCTAATCACCACTTTCTTTTGTGGTCATTATGACCTATTGTTACTGCCAATGGAATATGAAAAGTAAAAATAAATTGACAATTTCTGTAACTTTAAATCTGGGCGGTGAGTAATAACCACATCTTTGGGGCTTCTTGTACTTGCTTATTTACTAAGTTCTTGATAAAGTGCGGTGTTCCATCTGCAAAACATTAAAAGGTCTACTTTCAAATTTGCTCAGCTGCTGGAACTTTTTTAAGTTGCTTCCAGATAAGCAAGCTCATGCAATAACTAATAAGCATATAATTCCACTGAAAAATTCCTTATTTCCCAGTACTGCTGAGAAAGGAAATTACAGACCAGAAAGGTATCAGTTTCTAGTGAGGAACACGCTTTGGTGAGTGTGTTTAAAATTATATACTGTTTAAGAAAGATTCTCGCTTCTAATTTCAACACCCAGCTTAGGCAGAAAGAAGCTCTCTGAAACAATGAAAGCCTTCAGCAAAGACTTTTCCAGCTGCAATCCCCATGAAAGCAGCTTAAATAAATAGATGCCTGGATTTGACTGGAGAGGGAATGGTCTCACATGAAAAATGACTACTCAGGATGATGGAAGGTTATAAATAACATCCAGTTTAGGGTTTTGTGCCAGCTAAGAACTTTTTATGGCAAGAGGTAGCAGTTCAGTGCTGCATGCAGTGCCATGCAGTCATCACACCTTATCTGGAAGACTCCAAAGAACTATCTTTTTGCAGGCAGGTAAGTACTGTAATTCATTTTTACAGTTGAGGAAACATGCTTTGGAAATCTAAGAGTTCTGCAGTTTAGTCCCTCTTAATTTATCTGGATACACAGAGAAGAGAGAGTAGCTCACACTGAACTACATACAATAGTAGAAAGAAATTTGCATTAAAAGTGACATTAGAAATTTTCAGCTGTAAATATGATGTAACCTTTAGGAGACCTTTTGCTATTCTGTATGATTTGAAAGGCACTTACAATCCATTATTTAAATAGTTTGGTGGTAGATGTGCATTTTATTTGTAAAAACCTGTCATTTAGCTTCAATCCGCATTGCTTGATCTCTTCTCCCCCTCACTCCCCCCCTAAAAGCAAACTTGAGAAGTGCTCTGATCCTGTCAGTTTAGTCTGCAACTATGAGCTGAAAATCAAAGCTTGTATAGTCAAAGCTTTGGCAGCTTCAATGACTTTGCCTTTTCAGAATGTATTTAATTCCCCTTTTCATGCATTGGCACAGACATGCCTCTCAGATGCTCTTCAACTACAGCTGTGTGCACTTCTATTGACAAACTTATCAAACAAACTCAAAGGAAAAGAGATAAGTAGAAAGACCTTTTCCTATAAAAAATAAAAAAAGAAGAAAAATAAGAAAAAAATTTATTTTTATTTTAAATAGGCCAAACCAATTTGCAAATATTTCCTCAAGCAGGCAATTGCAGTCTGCAGGGAACGTAATTGTGGTAATTACTTGCAATTATTGAATAGTTTTCATTAATCATAAGTTATATGCAGGTTATGCAGGAACGAAGTAGATTTGAATGCCCTTCTATTAGTACATAATATTTTACAATCTGCTTGTCTCATAGTGTGCTTATATTCCGTTGTTCTGCAAATGGGCCATCCCAAGTGCCTTTAAACACTTGATGGTGTTTGGATTTGTTCTCAGTGCTTAGTTTTGTACCTCAGTTTATGCAAACTCTCTGCAGTTTGCACCAGTGATTGGACACTGCTGTACAGCACACCTTGCTCTGAGGACTGTTATTGGGAACATTTTTGACGTCTTTAAAATGTGAATGCCTTCTTTTGGCTGTGTGTCTCACACTATTTATACAGTGCAGTCATCTCTGGCCATATGGTCAGGGCACAAGGGAAAAAAAATAGTTGCAAGAAACAGAGAAGTCGCTGAAAATATAGAGGGAGCAGAACAAAGACAACTTCTTACCAAATACTTGTCAAGGCTTTCTGCTTGCAGTGCTTTTTCCAGACCAGACTACAAGAAAATAGATTGTGGAAAGCAACAACAAGAGGTGGTGGAAATTAACATCTTAATTCACCTGAATGTGGCCACTGGACATCTCTCAACACATTGTCAGATAGTCTGGACACATGCTTGTGTCTGGAAGAATGAATTGCAGCAGCACTTGGACTGTATTAAAATAGGAATCTTCTGTGATGACTTCAGAGAGTCAGACTCCTAAGATGTAGCATAAATAATTTCACTGCTATTTTTTACACTGTAGCTGCTTGAAACTTGCTACTTAAAAAATGTCATAGGATACATTAAGCTAGGATAGGAGGCAAAGTACAGATCATAAGTTAACAATGCACCAGTTGCTTCAACAGCTCTTAGCTATCATTAAACCACAGTAACACTCACAAAAGTCAGAGAAAACTCAGCTTCAGACAGGAAGCTGAAGGACAATCATGTCCTTTGGATAAGAAAACAAACAGAACTCCTAGAAACGTGAACTAGAATCTTCAATAAATAAAACTAAATGTAATGCTACCTATGTGTTTGAGTAAAGGTCTGAGCTTTCCAGTGATGTTAATGACGTACCATTGTGTCTGTATTTATTTCTTATCAATGAAGGAAGATGTTCAAAGAATCACAGAATCATAGAATAGTCTGAACCTTAAAGCTCATTTCATTGCATCCCCCCTTCCACTAGGCCAGACTCCCATATGACCTGGCCTTAAATACTTACTAAAACTTCAATTCTGTCCTAGAACTTTACAGTAGATCTCTTATTATTTCAGTTTATTGCAGAATTCAGAGCCTTGATTATCTGCCATCACTTCAGAAGCTGTTGCTTATTAAAAGAAAGTGATGAATGTCCGATACATTAAAATGAAACATTCAGCATTAGTAGTGGTATGTCTTGGCCCTGAACCTAGAGGTAGGTTTTCAGGCAAAACTACAATTATGTTTGTTGCCAGGGAGACCACCATTTTCATATTTCTGCTGTTCAATCAGATAGCTAAGCACTAGAGCTCCAGGGACATGCCATCCAGGCCACTGGTTAATTTCCTCTTGGTACACTCAGCAAAATCTATTAAGCCACTTTCTTCTAACCATGTCATACACTGTACTGTGATATTCCTGTAGCAAGAGTATCTGCAGCCTTGGTACATCAGGCACTGTGTGTCCCCCAACACAGTCCTTTTCTTGACCGTGGTAAACACAGCTATTCCTAACTCATATTTGAACATATGTAGACAGTGTCTTGATTGCTCTCATCTTTGCAGGTCTATAATCCTCAGCGAGAAAGTTGTAATACAATGTCTGAAAATATCTGTCCCTCACCTAAACACCTAATATTCTTGGTGAAAACAGAATTTACCTTGCACATATGGGGCATGGTTCACATTTGTGGGAACGTGGGTAAGGTCTATGCACCATAGCTCTTCCTCTCTGGCTAGCACCATGACAACAAACCAGAATCCACTCTAATCTGTTCTGATGATCAGTAAATGCCAGCTACATCCTGAAAAAAATCAGCTTTAATTTTTTTGATGGACTTTTCTGTTATGCTCATTCTCTGCTGCATTAAACTGCGCTTCAACTCAGCATAGCAACTCAGTTACAGTTAGTAAGTGCAAAATGTTCCTGTTTACCACTGCCATTTTTCAAATGCCACTGGTATCCTTAAAGCCCTCATCAAGGTGTAAGTAAACTGTTAAATCCTGTTTTGTGCTAGTGGTCCCCTGCCTAATTTCTAATACCATCCCACAGCTAGTGAGTTGCTAAGAGCTGTATCTGAGGTTTGAAATCCCAGTGGTTGTGCATCCCAGAGATTTGTGGATGAACTCCATGCAGTCCAAATAAACAAAAAAAATGTATTTCCAAAAGAATGGTAAGTCCCTCAGTTCCCATGGTGTCAAAGTTTCATGTATTCTATGGACTTGGTACGCATTCAAAAGATGTAAAAATATTGTAATTTAAAAATTATTTTGTAATGATCATTATCTAAAGTTACATGCCAGTAAAGTTAGAGAGATGTCTGATTTGTGGAATATATGACCTGAGTAAGGCCACTTTCCTGAGTTCCTGTGATCTAAAGACATGGCCATTACCAAGGTCTTTCTTTCCTGAGTTCCTGTAATCTAAAGACATGGCCATTACCAAGGTCATCCTTATTGCCTGTCTTGTAAATTACTGCATTTGCCAACTTGCAGTTGACTGGGACCCCTCTAGATTCCCCAAAACTTTGAAAATGCACTGGAAGAGCTCTCATGATGACATCAGCCAGCTCTTTACCCTTGGATTAATATCACTAGGCCTTGCAAAGTTATAAGGATCCATCTGGAGTAGTAAATCATGCACAAGTCTGGGGGAAGACCAAAGTAGGATGTTTAAACTCCACAGCTGACTTCTGTCTCTGCCTGGCACCTGCTCACTTGGGGGATAGGGTTAGATTATGTATGTGGAACAGGATAGGTTTTGGCAGGGTTTCTTTATGTCAAGATTAAACTTAAAAAATTATAAAGCATATTGACCCCTTATCCCCTTAAAATGAACCAGTATGAGATATGCATGCTGCCAAACTGTCCAATTGATTCCCCTCTTCAGGTTTTTGGAGTGTCCCAAAATATGTGGCATAGCTGGAGGAAGCAGTCAGTACTGGAAAGTGGTTGTAGGCTGGCTGGTAAGTAGAGACCTCAGAAATGTTGCTTGCCAGTCTGATTATTTAAAAACTGGTTAGGGGTGGTTGTCCAGGGTCACCACTCCTCAGTACTGAGATGAATTCAGTATCTCAGCCCTGGGTATAACAGAACTGGCAAAAAAGGGCCTGGAGCTGCTCAAGGTGAACTGCACACAGCATGGAACTATTGCAGTTCTTCACCAGGAAGTTCTGGGGACACAAACAGAGCTGAAATCCCACTTGTCTAAATTCTGAATAGGTAGCATAGGTAACACATTTCTAAGTCACATCTGCAGTCTTTCTTTAAGGCAGGTGAATAGATTATTTAAGTCAGCGTAATGTCTTTTTATTTCTCGGGTTCAAAAGGACATTTCAATCAACTTCTGTGAAAGATTGCTTTGTCCTTGTGAGAATTTTAAAGGAATTTAGTAGGTCAGTTTTGGAGAGGAAATTTCTGTGGCAGATCAGCATGTGGTCTGTGCTACTTGTTTCACTGTGACCAGGGTGGTGTCCAAGATTTGGATTTGTGTGGAGCCAGCCTGAGCTCCTCAGACCCTCAGGCAGCTCAGGTCTTGTACAACATATGTTCTGAATTCAGCTCAAAACAGAGCCAGTGACTTGCCCTGACTACTTCAATCTTTACAGCAGTGGATGACAGTGTGAAATACTCTGGTATGTTCAACTTGCCCTTGCCCTCTTCCTTAGGCTCTTATTGAAAAAATACAGGCTAGATGGATACAGATATATCTTACCTGGTCAGACTTGGAGACAGCTCTTATTTTCTAACAATATGTCTTAATCCAGCAGAACCACTGGGAAATACAAAAGCAGAAATTGTAATTGGAGTGGGGCAGCAAGAAAGCAAGATGCAATTTGGTTCTGCTCTCTGTGACCTTCCTTAGGGACAAAGGTGGGTCAGGAGTTCCAAATTATCTTTGTTTCAGAAATATGTTTCGTGCTTTTTCCTGCTCAGGATCAGGGCTCAGTACAGCTTTTTTTCACAGTGTTTGTCAGTTGCCAATTTTCTTTTCAAAATAAAAATTAAAGTCATTAGTCAGTTAATAGAATTTTTAATGTCTTTTTTTTTCTTTCTGGATGTCTGAATTAATATCCCAGATCCTCAATACCTCCACTGCATAATGACACTTCACATGCACAGAGGCAAAGCCATTCAGCATACAAACATTCTGATGATGAGTGCTCCAGCTGTAACACATCTCTCTACAAATACAAGAGCACATTTGCTTGCTTGTTTACCTTTTGTAGCAGCATATGAAAATTGAAGTATTTCATGCCCTGTCTCTCTCCCTTCCTCCCACTCATAATTTTCCTGTACATGTTTGATCTTCCTGTATTTTTTGGCTGCCATACACAAATTCTTTGTTAACTCTGATTTCCTTCCTTAAGTTATTTCTATATGCATGTTTCTAGCAAGTGAAAAGTGCCCCAATGTTTTCAAAAACAGTTGGAGCTGAGGAAGCCACAAAGTATTACAGACATAGGCTCCTTTATTTAGCAGGAATATTGATGTATAGATACAACAAAGAAAAACCCAAGTTAAAACCAATTAAATTATTTCAAAAAGAAACCTATTGTTTTCACCAAATCTGCATTTCACAAGCCATTACTCTTACTCTTTCATATCTCAAAAAGAATATGCCTTAACTCCATGCCTATGTATAACAAAATAAATTTGAAATTTTAAATGTATCATGGTGCAAATTTATCAAGAGCTTAAGTCTATTTACAAACCCTATCAGAAAAATCTCTCTGAACCTTGTTCTGAATGGAGAGGGGAGTTTAAGCAAGTTTTGCCTCTGCCCAGGCCTCTGACAGTAGACAGTATTTTATTGAGGCAGCTAGCACTCCAAAACCCACTCTCATTTGCAAGTTCCTTTTAAGGGCTAATTAGGTGTAATTAAAAATTAGTTATTTATTTAATAGACACAAATTTTACTGACATAAGACTTTTAAAGGCTACTTACTACGCAGGATAGATAAAAGTGCACTACTAGAAGATAAATAATTCAGTGAACTATAATAAGGTTCATATTTCAACTAGTGAAGAAATAGTAGACATGTATCCTACCATCCAATTTCTGATGAGGCATACATCAAAAATCCTGTGCACTCAATTTCACAGAAACACAAAATCATTAGGCTGGAAGAGACCTTCAAGACCATCAAGTCCAACCCATGCCCTAACCTCTGAGCTAAATCATGGCACCAAGTGCCACATCCAATCTTTTTTTAAACACATCAGAGATAGTGACTCCACTTTCTGGAAAAGTAACCATGAAGATGCATCCAATGGTTTGGGGAGGAGCCCTACGTTTCCATAGATGTGTAGGAGACTTCTGCCTCCATGAAAATTTATGTAGCTTTTATAGTGCAAAACTATATTTTTCTGTCAATAATTCCTAACCCGTGTCTCTATACATCTTGCTCCCAAGGCAAAGATGTTTATTTGTCAGCTGGGGATCTCGCCTTCTTGGTGTCAGACTCCTGTGGGGCATCTGTCTGGCCTGGGTTATCTCACCTATGTGCACCAGCTGATGGACACAGCAGATAAGCTTTCTGCAGTAGGGAGTGGGGCAGGAGCCTCCTGCCACAACCCACGGTTGCTTTTGACTTTTTCCTCATATGCTTCTTAACATTGACTTATAAAGAGCAAGTCAAAAGTCAAAAAATTCCTTTCACCGATTTCTGCTAGTATAAAATTCACTTTTTCTCTTCTGTGGCAGTACATGCACATATTCATACGTTACTGGCTGTGTAAATAAGAGTCTTTCACAAGGATTCTAGGTATAAAGGACATTTCAGAGGTATCTGAAAAATGCAACTCACTTTAAATTTAAATTAGTCCTAGGTCTCTCAATTTAAAGTATGCTAAAACATCCATAGCATGTTCAGAAAACAAAGTACTGTGAAAATGTAACATGTGGTTTTTATAGTTTTTTCAGCAATAATGTTGATATTCTCTTAACGTATCTTAAAAATTTTTTCCTGCCTTTCGAACACAGAATTGTTGTTCCTATTGTACTCTCTCACACAATATTGCAATAAAACAGGATTAGGTAATTCAATAAATTACTGGTCATTTTTGCATGTGCACTACATCAACAAAGATTGTTCAGCAGCTAAAATTTTTTTTTTAAAGCAGCAAAATATACAATAAGGTCCTTTTACTATGATTTGGTGCAATTACTACTCGTCTTTAGTGAGAGCTGATTCTGTGCTTCACACTACTGAAAAAGTGGAATATGTGGAGACTGGCTCAAAGTTCTTATACTTTGTCAAATCACAGCAGAATTAGAGTTCCAAATGACAGACTTTTATAAGGAGAAATAAGGAATTTGGGATAGTGTAGCTATGAATTTTCTTGTGGGAGCCAGAGGCTGGTCTTTGTCCCTTAAAAAACTGGCACAATTCTCCATTGTCCTGACCTTCGATATCCCTGCACCAAACTGTGGGGTTAGGGAAGATTTGGGATTAATTAGCAAAGAGATGTCACTAGGGTCATGCATCACTTACGTGTTAATTTTCTTGAGTTATTAAAAATGAAACTGCTCTTCTTGTTCTCCTCAGTAGCATCTGATCAGAAACTTCCTCTGAGATCTTCACAAGAAGTTCTTTGCCCAATGCAACTCGTGTAGTGGCTGACCCACAATTCTGTGTATATATATATATACGCTCTGAAGACCAGAATATAATGTTGGCTACAGATATTAGGATTGAAAGGGATCCATTATTTCACTTGCATCCCAAATAAAATGCATGTTTACCTTTGTGCTTCAATCAAATGATGAAATAAATCACTTTACAGATTTGCTTGAAATTGTGTTTCACAGACATTTTTGCCTGATATTCTGCTAAAGCATTGTCCTTTTTTTTTTTTTTTTTTTTTGAGCTTCTCTTCTGTTTTCTGGTAATGATGGGAATATGAAGCATAAATCATAGTAATCTGACAGTTAACTCCTTTCAGAAGTTTGGGACCCAAAATGGTTTATTGCACTTAGAAAGGTTTTACAAGTACTCCATGGGATCACAGAATATTTTTAACATATGAATGACCCCTACACCTTCTAATATTTCTTTCTCTCCTAGGCAATTAAATCATGTTAGGAAGCTTTGTAATGTTTCTCTACGTTGTATGTAAAAACATTCATCCAATTGAGTTAAAACCACCACAATGGGGAGACAGAAAAAGACTTGACTTTTTGTTGATACAATTTGAGATGAAAGCTACTTATGAGAGAGAGACATCAGAGAAGGCAAAGGAGATGTTAAATGGCTTTCTTATTTACTTTGGAATTTACTGTGATCAAGTGAAAGTTATCAATATATTGTTGTGCAGATATAAAAAGTACAAATTTTCTCATACAGAAGAGATTTAGGGAAGGACAGGAACAAGCAGCAGTGTGTGTTGGCTATGAATTTAGCGCACCTGCTCCGTAGCTGAGGCCTGGTACTGTATCTCCTCAGCTGCAAATCTACAACTGCAGGTTATTATAAGCATAAAGCCTAGAACCATATGTGGTAGTTTGACAGGAAATGGGATTTCTGGGATATGCTGTGGTCACCAATAGGTGTTCAGATTTTAATATTAGTGCCTGGTGTGGCCACCAGGGACATTTGGACATGCCTCTGAGAACACACATAGGGGTTAAAAAGCAGAGCACTTGCGGGGGAAGTTCCTTTTGGGTTCCGAGGGAGCAGGCCGGACCTTCCCCCGCCGGTGTCTGCTGCTGGGCAGGGGAGGGGAAAGCCACGCGGCCGTGAGGGAGGCCAGGCCTGGGACAGAGACAGGAGGTAGGCCTGGCCTGGCCTGGCCCAAGGGTGGAAGAATGGAAGGAGCATGGAGAGGTATTTCCCCCCGCCCCTTCCCCAGGAGACAGAGAGAGAAGGCAGCCTGTGCTTGTTACCTTGAAACTTGATAAACATGTGCGGCAGCAGGCAGCACGGCTGAGAAGGAGGGAAAGGGGGGGGAAGGAGGCAGCGAGGAGTCCCTCCGCTTGGAGGAACTTTTAACCCCTTTTGTGGATAATGAAAACTTTGCAGAGCATTGACCTTTCCTGGAGAGGAGATGGATCTATAGGATGAAGAAGGAACTGAGTAAGTGAGATGGAGGTCTGAACAAGGAAGAGAGAGAAGAGCCTTAGTGGGCAGAGATGATGGAGTAGCTTATGCTGGACTCTTTTGTGTAGCCATGGACAGAGCCATGTCTCTTTGTGATACAGAGACTGTGTCCAGGGGGAGGCCAGGCCTCAGAACCACAAGGATTCAGTGTGGGTACCCGTCGGCCTCAGGGGGTGTAAAAGAAATGGGGGGGACAGAGGTCCCGAAAGAGAGACTCTGCCTTTTTGGAGTGGGACGATGAATCCTTAAAGAGACAACCTTCAAAGCGGCTCTTTGTCCATGTTCAGTGGTGAGAGCACTGAACATGAAAAGGAAGAGGTCACCATGGCCACCAGAAGAACTCCTCCCCTCTGGATGAACTGGGAATTCATTATCTAAAGGGTGGTGCCAGACCGAGTGTTGATGATTTGGGAAATGTATTGTACTGGGAATTTGGTGGGGAGGAGGAGATGTATCTGTGCAGTTTTCATTTTCCTTCTGTGTTTTTTTCTTTCTTTGTAGTTTAGGTTGTTTTGTAGTTTAGTTTAGCAAAGCAGGCTCCTACTTAGGGGAAAAAAACTTTATTAAGTTTTTTTCCCCTAAGTAGGAGCCTGCTTTGCTTATTCCTGGTCACATCTCACAACAGACACCAGGGAGAGAGTGTTTTCATGGGGGCACTGGCATTATGCCAGTGTCAAACCATGACACCATAGAATGGCCCGGGTTGCAAGGAATCTTAAAGGGCACTGCATCCCAACTCCCCTGCCATGGACAGGGACACCTTCCACTAGACCAGGTTACTCAAAACCATGTCCAACCTGTCCTTGAACAGTTCCAGTGATGGAGCATCCACAATGTCTCCAGACCCTGTTCCAGTGCCTCAGCATCCTTGCAGTAATGAATTTCTTCCTAACATATAATCTATCCTTTTCTACTTTAAAGCCATTCCCACTTGGCCTGTCACCACATGCTTTCAAAAGGTACAAAGAAATCCTGTTCTGTTGCTTACAAAGAGCAAGTGGACAGGGATGAGGTTTGCTCTGGGTTTCTCAGCCCCATAGCATTTCTGTGCAATATTGAGCCTGTTCTAGTCTTCCAAAGGAAAACTACAAACTACTGCATTCTCTATGTGACTCTCTAATCCAAATGAACATCAGTACCAACTGTCATAATACATTTTGCAAACATCTGTTAACCCACTGAAGGTGTCTCTCTGTAACAGAATTACAAGTCAAATTTGTGCCTATTCATACAAAAAGTTATAAATTTCAAGAGTTTGACATGCCATTTTGTGAAGTGTCATTTCAAATAATCTCATCTGTTCCAAAACAAATGCTGCTAAATTCAGTCAAAATTAAACCTTGAATATGGTTTTACTTCACTTTATTTTTAACTCATGCAAGCAGGTTTTAAAATAAAAATAGAACATCATTTAGAAAAGATAACATTAGTTAAAATTATATTTATCACTTATTAAAGTAAAAATCATCGCAAGGTCAAAATAGATCTTGAGGTTTCCACCAGTACCTGTTATTCAGATTGTTAGCTGCTTCTGCATTTCAAACCATTACAGATGATTAAGAAATTGAACATTTCAAGAAATGTTCAGCAAAACTGTAGGCTGATGTTTTGCTATAAACTAGAAGCCATACAAATACTAATGCAGACTGGCTTGTGAAATTGCTTCTCTGCCAAATGTAGTGATCACCAAAAATTTCTCATAGGTTGGCCAAGAAATAATTGATGTATTTCCTTTCTTCATTCACAACAAAGTAATTGAAATTTTGATAGATCCCTGCATGTGAATAATCATGGCACTAATGTACAATTCAAGGAATATTCAATGTGTGTATCAGTATCTCCAACTCTGTTATTCTGCAGAAAGGAAACTTTAAAATAAAATCCCTCCAGGGATTTTTTTTCTTATTTATGGTTGTCACTGTCTTTTGCAGCACTCACATGATTCAGTGAAATTTGCCAAAGGTCATCCAGAAGAGCATATGTTATAAAGGAAGTGGATGTCTCTTTATGCCACTGCCAATAGAGAAAATTACTGTTTGAGCTGAGCTACAAATTCAGTTCCCTGAAGTAATTTAGCATACATTTCTTTAGAAATCCCAATATATCCCTCTAGGTCAATTTGGTTTTTAGCACCAATTGAAGTTAAATGCTTTGTGGAGGCTAACACCTGGGTACATTTAAGAAGGCAATACACTCATCTTTTTAGGCATTATGTTAATTTGGTATTTTAGAATACATAAAAGTAAATGGAAATATTCCAAAACATCCTGCCAAGTGTAGAAATTCCTAATTTACTCAGTGACAACTGAAAGCTACAAATCCAGTAGTCATGTACAAGACTTGACTACTGAGGTAATGGTAATCAAAATTTCTAAAGCTTGAATGAAGTCTGGGTATCAGATCTCAAAGACTCTCCTTAAACCTCTGAGGTGGATTTCACTTCCAAATGCTGAAAATAATCCAATGCTACTGGGAATGCTACCAGCTGTACGTTTAGAATTGAAACCACATTCTTCAGGAAGAGTTTTTAAATGAAAAAGAATGTGTTTTCTGTGTGGATTGATGAAGCTATGATTTTTACTTTGTCTGGCAGGGAATGTGTGCATGTACAGATTTTCTGAAAGGTGATTTCAAGGGGAAGAGATGAGGTGGGACCTCAGTGAACTCAGTGGCAGATCTGAAACTTAAAAGGGCAAAGAAGCGCTGGCACCCACCTGCCCTTGGCTTGCCATCCTTAACTCCTGCTGGGAGGACAGACTGATCATTTCAGGCACTGCCTTCCTGTTCAGTAACTTTAGGTTACAAAAAAGAGATATAACTGCATGTTTAGAAATTAACAAAACCATGCGTCTCTCTGTCCCACAAATTAACTCCTATAATTACTTCCCTAAGTGGTTGCTAGCCAGCACCTGAAGATATTTTCTTTGAAAGCTTGTGTCATATCTTTCTGTGGGTTCATTTGAAGCAAAGAAAGGGTTAATCAATGACCAGAAAACTTGCAGAGGGAATGTTATCCATTCTGAAACAACAGCTCTATAAAAGAGAACCCATAAAAGAGTGAGACATTTAGCTGGCTGCTGATCTGGTTTTAGCAGGCAGACAACCAATTCTGGCATGGTCCTTGCAGAAGCCCAAGAAGATGTTCTTTCCCTCAGAGAACATGTCCATTCCCAGACTGAGTTTTAGTGTTCCCTTTCTCCTTCCATCTGGATAGTTCTTACCAACTGAGCTAGATGGTTTCAGTGCTTACTCTCAGGTAAAAGTTAAATATGACTCGTGAAAAAAAGTTACAAAATAGTGGATATTATTATATTTTTCAAAATAAAAAGTGTTTTAGAGTCCTGGGGATGCAATACCTGAAGGCAAAATTTTTACTTGTCTCTCTCCCAAAAGCCATATTTAAGGTAATAGTCCTTGAAAGTGCCAGTGCCTTTCTGAAGTCCTGTGGACTTCTTCAGGCATTTTGGTCAAATCAGTTGCTTTGGTTTTGTCTCTTTTGTAGGATTTGTGAAATGGACATAACTTCACTCACTTTTAGAAGTTTGGGCTTCTTTAGACACTGTTTAAGTGAACAGAATTCAGTGCCAAGTATTACTTTCCTTTGTTAATATTAATGTCTGATACCAGTAGGCCATTCTCATAAAACAAACTGCTTGAAGATTTCTACTCCCCTTCCCTTCTCTCTACAAGCACAAGTGCCCTGGTCATTCTTGCTATTACGTTGTAAAAACCTAAAATTTTCATTAAAACTCTCTTCAAATTAATTCAAATAGCTCATACAAAAGTTATATGACCTGTTACTCTATTTTCACTTATAAATGCCATTAGTGCCACTGCTATTCATGGAGGCATTATGCAATGCAAAAAACCAATTTTATCCATGTTCCAACCTAATCCTACTATAGATATGTTTCTGCAGTCTTTTTGTCTCTATGAGATCAGATTTTCACTGCCCCCCATTCAAAAAATTGGAGGCATTGTCTTCTTGTGCAGCTATGCAAATCATACTTATTTTTTTCCTGACTAAAATATTGTTTGATTTTCTGAGATATTACATTATTAATGATGATGAAGAAATGACAAAAATAATGGATATATAGTCTGTTATCAAAAAGACATTGATATTGGGACAGAAATAGAACAAGCCATCATTTCTTTATCATTTCTTTCAAGAGGATGTTCAACAACATTCCCACTTTAAAGACTTAAAAGAAAGCTTCAAGGCTTTGGCTGGTGCACAATAGAGGAAGCTGCCATTGCTCAGATATTTTGCCTTTTCAATAGTGTCTCTTCTAGTGAAATATGCTCGATATTTTATATAACAAAGGAATGACAAGTAGAGAAAATCCCACCACAACAACCATCTAATAAAGACAAGCAAAGCACACCAATTAAAAGTATGAGATAAAAATGGAGCAGAAATAAAATCCTTCAGACTGATGCTTTCATTTAACATATTCTTGCATGTTCTGTGACCTAGCTTTACATACAGTTAGTAAATAATCAATGTATTCTTGATGCCTTTTAACTTTTTTTTTATCTCTTATCTCTTTATGCTGACTTTGTGGGGATGCTGAAAATAGTACTTGATCTAAGTGACTGTGAGATTAATTTTTTATTAAGAGATGAGTATTTAGTATTTTCCTTTTAATAACTTGATAAATTGCACTTGGTAAGTGCATTCTGTACCTTGTGTCAGAATTTATTTTTATTACAGGTAACCTAACTGTTATCTGAAATTTATAATGGTATATTTCATGTTACGAAACCTATGTTTCATGTTATGTACTGGGTAGTCTTGGTTTCCAACAAAAAGTTAAACGTTTGCAACATTCAGAGAAGGGATATTGGCTTTGACCTACTGTCCAGTGAAGGCTGAGAGAATTAAAAATGCTGAGAAGCATTCAGGGTTTATGCAATAAAGCACTTTCTCATAACATGCAAGTGGAGAAAAAGTGCATTTTGCAAATTTTGTCTAAAATATTCTGATCAATAGAACCAAGTTAATCTCTAGTAATAGGAAAGAGTTGGGGGGCATGCCAGTAATTAGGATGCAAGAAAGGGATGGTCTAGCTCAACAAAGGTTTGCAGTTTTATACACATGGTTATGTAAGAGACCATGGTTATATGACAGACCAATGTGATCTCTTTTTTCAAGGTGACCTTTTGAAATTGCTTTGAAATGTGAAAAGATTTTTGTATGACAAAGTGTAAGGTTACAGGTATAATAAAAAGAATTCAGAATAAGAAGGCGAAACTCACAAAATAAAAAATTCTTTTGCAATATTTTGACTGAAAAAGGCAATGTAGCAATTTTTGACTAAAAAAGCCACTGTATCAAAAGGCCTTTGATAGATACAGGAAAAGGAAGAAGCAGAAGGCTTTTTACTTCTTTATATGAAATTAAGATGTCAGGCTTAAAGTCCCTCAGAGATTTTTGAGCCCCTTATTTTCAAAAAAAGATAAACTGAAAAACTGGAGGAAATCAGAGGGGTCATTAAATATTAGTCAAAGAATAAAGAAAAAGCCTTATATAGATTTAAAGACCTTAAAGTACATGGCTAACAGTTGGAAAAAAAAGTGTGGTGGGGTAATGAAATCTGGCCACCATTGTTTTTCATTGCCTCAGGCTTGGTAAGCACTTTACATGTAAATCACCCTCCCTTTGTACAACTTGTTATTAATATTGTTGCTGTTATTTTCTTCTCTCATTGCTGTTCCCAGTAAATTGTTCCTGTGATCTTTGACATTAGAATTTCCTACTACAAGGAGTGGAGGTCAGTGCCAGTAAGAGCACTATATTGGGATTTACCATTCTTAAATCACAGTCTTACATCTCAGTCATGGTATTAAACATGAATTATCAGGTTACACATAGATAAAGTGGAGTGTTTTGTATCTGCTCAAGCCCAGGTGCCCTATAGAAACAGCATAGTTGACATGGGCTGCATGAAAATGACAGTACAAGTTATTGTTCTAGGGTAGGTTAATGTCATATGTGCATCATACATACCTTGGTTGTCTACCTATATACAGCCTGAAAAGGGAGTAACAGAAAAATGTAACATCTGTCAAGCAATCGTAGGTGAATAACCTAGTTATTAGCAGAAACAGTCAGCGTTAGAAGGAGTGCACATGTTAATGAATCAGAACAGAAGAGAGAGTGAATGGGAACCAGGCATATAACAAAGCATTTGGTGTGGTCTGATGTTTCTCCCTTCGAAAAGGAGCTGTGGAAGGTGCCACAAATAGAAGCGTCGAATCACAGGATATCTCAGATTGGAAGGGAACTGACAAGGATCATCAAGTCTGACACCCTGCTCCTTGTAGAACTATCCCAAACTAGATCATGTGATGAGGAACATCATCCAGATGCTCATTGAAGATATTTTTTAAAAGGTTGGTGCCACAACTGCTTCCCTGGGGAGGTGGACCAACATCCTTCTCAGTGAACTTTTCCCTAAAATTAATTTTGAACTTCCTCTGATACATTTTTATTCCATTTCCTCATGAAAGGAGATAAGTGGTGAGCTTAGACCCCTCCCCTGCTTCCCCCCCTCCACCCCTTCTCCTTAGGAAGCTGTAAACTGCCATGGGGTCATCTCTCAGTTTCTCTTTGTCAAGCTAAACAAAAACAAATGGCCTCAGCCACTCCCCATAAGTCTTGATCACCATCCTGGTTGTCCACCTCTGTAAACATTTCAACACTTTGACTGTTTTGAATTGCTTTAATTTTGTACCTTATGGCAATTTTTTTAGCCCTAGGGCAGTGCAGAATCTATACATGGCTTTAATCAATAGAAGTAGAGTTAT
>JANCRA010000604.1:0-25324 GCA_024362935.1 Setophaga petechia | reverse complement strand
TTCCTAGCATACATACTTCCTTCCTTCTTTCCTTCTTTCCTTCTCCCCTTCTTTCTTCACTTCTTTCCTTCCTTCCCTCCTTGCTTCTTTCCTTCCTTCCTTCCTTCCTTCCTTCCTTCCTTCCTTCCTTCCTTCCTTCCTTCCTTCCTTCCTTCCTTCCTTCCTTCCTTCCTTCCTTCCTTCCTTCCTTCCTTTCCTTCCTTCCCTCCTTCCTTCTTTCCTTCCTTCCTTCCTTCCTTCCTTCCTTCCTTCCTTCCTTCCTTCCTTCCTTCCTTCCTTCCTTCCTTCCTTCCTTCCTTCCTTCCTTCCTTCCTTCCTTCCTTCCTTCCTTCCTTCCTTCCTTCCTTCCTTCCTTCCTTCCTTCCTTCCTTCCTTCCTTCCTTCCTTCCTTCCTTCCTTCCTTCCTTCCTTCCTTCCTTCCATTTTGGACTACTTCCTGGAATACTTCCTGTAATGCTTCCTGAAATACTTCCTTCCTTCATTTCTTCCTTCCTGGAATACATACTTCCTTCTTTCCTTCTTACCTTCCTTCCTTCTTACCTTCCTTCCTTTCTGGATTACTTCCTGGAATACTTCCGGGAATACTTCCTGGAATTCTTTTTTCCTTCTTTTCTTCTTTCCTAGCATACATACTTCCTTCCTTCTTTCCTTCTTTCCTTCTCCCCATCTTTCTTCACTTCTTTCCCTCCTTCCCTCCTTGCTTCTTTCCTTCCTTCCTTCCTTCCTTCCTTCCTTCCTTCCTTCCTTCCTTCCTTCCTTCCTTCCTTCCTTCCTTCCTTCCTTCCTTCCTTCCTACCTTCCTTCCTTCCTTCCTTCCTTCCTTCCTTCCTTCCTTCCTTCCTTCCATTTTGGACTACTTCCTGGAATACTTCCTGTAATGCTTCCTGAAATACTTCCTTCCTTCATTTCTTCCTTCCTTGAATACATACTTCCTTCTTTCCTTCTTACCTTCCTTCCTTCTTACCTTCCTTCCTTTCTGGAATACTTCCTGGAATCCTTCCGGGAATACTTCCTGGAATACTTCCTGGAATTCTTTTTTCCTTCTTTTCTTCTTTCCTAGCATACATACTTCCTTCCTTCTTTCCGTCTTTCCTTCTCCCCTTCTTTCTTTACTTTTTTCCTTCCTTCCCTCCCTTCTTCTTTCCTTCCTTCCTGGAATAGTTCCTGCAATACTTCCTTCCTTCCTTCCTTCCTTCCTTCCTTCCATTTTGGACTACTTCCTGGAATACTTCCTGTAATGCTTCCTGAAATACTTCCTTCCTTCATTTCTTCCTTCCTGGAATACATACTTCCTTCTTTCCTTCTTACCTTCCTTCCTTCTTACCTTCCTTCCTTTCTGGAATACTTCCTGGAATACTTCCTGGAATACTTCCTGGAATTCTTTTTTCCTTCTTTTCTTCTTTCCTAGCATACATACTTCCTTCCTTCTTTCCTTCTTTCCTTCTCCCCTTCTTTCTTAACTTCTTTCCTTCCTTCCCTCCTTGCTTCTTTCCTTCCTTCCTGGAATACTTCCTGCAATACTTCCTTCCTTCCTTCCTTCCATTTTGGACTACTTCCTGGAATACTTCCTGTAATGCTTCCTGAAATACTCCCTTCCTTCATTTCTTCCTTCCTGGAATACATACTTCCTTCTTTCCTTCTTACCTTCCTTCCTTCTTACCTTCCTTCCTTTCTGGATTACTTCCTGGAATACTTCCTGGAATACTTCCTGGAATACTTCCTGGAATTCTTTTTTCCTTCTTTTCTTCTTTCCTAGCATACATACTTCCTTCCTTCTTTCCTTCTTTACTTCTCCCCTTCTTTCTTAACTTCTTTCCCTCCTTCCCTCCTTGCTTCTTTCCTTCCTTCCTGGAATACTTCCTGCAATGCTTCCTTCCTTCCTTCCTTCCATTTTGGACTACTTCCTGGAACACTTCCTGTAATGCTTCCTGAAATACTTCCTTCCTTCATTTCTTCCTTCCTGGAATACAAACTTCCTTCTTTCCTTCTTACCTTCCTTCCTTCTTACCTTCCTTCCTTTCTGGAATACTTCCTGGAATACTTCCGGGAATACTTCCTGGAATACTTCCTGGAATACTTCCTGGAATTCTTTTTTCCTTCTTTTCTTCTTTCCTAGCATACATACTTCCTTCCTTCTTTCCTTATTTCCTTCTCCCCTTCTTTCATAACTTCTTTCCTTCCTTCCCTCCTTCCTTCTTTCCTTCCTTCCAGAAATACTTCCTGCAATACTTCCTTTCTTCCTTCCATTTTGGACTACTTCTTGGAATACTTCCTGTAATGTTTCCTGAAATACTTCCTTCCTTCATTTCTTCCTTCCTGAAATACATACTTCCTTCTTTCCTTCTTACCTTCCTTCCTTCTTACCTTCCTTCCTTTCTGGATTACTTCCTGGAATACTTCCTGGAATACTTCCTGGAAATCTTCTTGGAATACTTCCTGGAATTCTTTTTTCCTTCTTTTCTTCTTTCCTAGCATACATACTTCCTTCCTTCTTTCCTTCTTTCCTTCTCCCCTTCTTTCTTAACTTCTTTCCTTCCTTCCCTCCTTGCTTCTTTCCTTCCTTCCTGGAATGCTTCCTGCAATACTTCCTTCCTTCCTTCCTTCCTTCCTTCCATTTTGGACTACTTCCTGGAATGCTTCCTGTAATGCTTCCTGAAATACTTCCTTCCTTCATTTCTTCCTTCCTGGAATACATACTTCCTTCTTTCCTTCTTACCTTCCTTCCTTCTTACCTTCCTTACTTTCTGGATTACTTCCTGGAATACTTCCTGGAATACTTCCTGGAATTCTTTTTTCCTTCTTTTCTTCATTCCTAGCATACATACTTCCTTCCTTCTTTCCTTCTTTCCTTCTCCCCTTCTTTCTTAACTTCTTTCCTTCCTTCCCTCCTTGCTTCTTTCCTTCCTTCCTGGAATACTTCCTGCAATACTTCCTTCCTTCCTTCCTTCCATTTTGGACTACTTCCTGGAATACTTCCTGTAATGCTTTTTGAAATACATCCTTCCTTCATTTCTTCCTTCCTGGAATACATACTTCCTTCTTTCCTTCCTACCTTCCTTCCTTCTTACCTTCCTTCCTTTCTGGAATACTTCCTGGAATACTTCCTGGAACACTTCCTGGAATACTTCCTGGAATTGTTTTTTCCTTCTTTTCTTCTTTCCTAGCATACATACTTCCTTCCTTCTTTCCTTCTTCTCCCCTTCTTCCTTAACTTCTTTCCTTCCTTCCCTCCTTGCTTCTTTCCTTCCTTCCTGGAATACTTCCTGCAATACTTCCTTCCTTCCTTCCTTCCTTCCATTTTGGACTACTTCCTGGAATACTTCCTGTAATGCTTCCTGAAATACTTCCTTCCTTCATTTCTTCCTTCCTGGAATACATACTTCCTTCTTTCCTTCTTACCTTCCTTCCTTCTTACCTTCCTTCCTTTCTGGATTACTTCCTGGAATACTTCCTGGAATACTTCCTGGAATTGTTTTTTCCTTCTTTTCTTCTTTCCTAGCATACATACTTCCTTCCTTCTTTCCTTCTTCTCCCCTTCTTTCTTAACTTCTTTCCTTCCTTCTCTCCTTGCTTCTTTCCTTCCTTCCTGGAATACTTCCTGCAATACTTCCTTCCTTCCTTCCATTTTGGACTACTTCCTGGAATACTTCCTGTAATGCTTCCTGAAATACTTCCTTCCTTCATTTCTTCCTTCCTTGAATACATACTTCCTTCTTTCCTTCTTACCTTCCTTCCTTCTTACCTTCCTTACTTTCTGGAATACTTCCTGGAATACGTCCGGGAATACTTCCTGGAATACTTCCTGGAATTTTTTTTTCCTTCTTTTCTTCTTTCCTAGCATACATACTTCCTTCCTTCTTTCCGTCTTTCCTTCTCCCCTTCTTTCTTTACTTTTTTCCTTCCTTCCCTCCCTTCTTCTTTCCTTCCTTCCTGGAATAGTTCCTGCAATACTTCCTTCCTTCCTTCCTTCCTTCCTTCCATTTTGGACTACTTCCTGGAATACTTCCTGTAATGCTTCCTGAAATACTTCCTTCCTTCATTTCTTCCTTCCTGGAATACATACTTGCTTCTTTCCTTCTTACCTTCCTTCCTTCTTACCTTCCTTCCTTTCTGGAATACTTCCTGGAATACTTCCTGGAATACTTCCTGGAATTCTTTTTTCCTTCTTTTCTTCTTTCCTAGCATACATACTTCCTTCCTTCTTTCCTTCTTTCCTTCTCCCCTTCTTTCTTAACTTCTTTCCTTCCTTCCCTCCTTGCTTCTTTCCTTCCTTCCTGGAATACTTCCTGCAATACTTCCTTACTTCCTTCCTTCCATTTTGGACTACTTCCTGGAATACTTCCTGTAATGCTTTTTGAAATACATCCTTCCTTCATTTCTTCCTTCCTGGAATACATACTTCCTTCTTTCCTTCTTACCTTCCTTCCTTCTTACCTTCCTTCCTTTCTGGATTACTTCCTGGAATACTTCCTGGAATACTTCCTGGAATACTTCCTGGAATTCTTTTTTCCTTCTTTTCTTCTTTCCTAGCATACATACTTCCTTCCTTCTTTCCTTCTTTACTTCTCCCCTTCTTTCTTAACTTCTTTCCCTCCTTCCCTCCTTGCTTATTTCCTTCCTTCCTGGAATACTTCCTGCAATGCTTCCTTACTTCCTTCCTTCCATTTTGGACTACTTCCTGGAATACTTCCTGTAATGCTTTTTGAAATACATCCTTCCTTCATTTCTTCCTTCCTGGAATACATACTTCCTTCTTTCCTTCTTACCTTCCTTCCTTCTTACCTTCCTTCCTTTCTGGATTACTTCCTGGAATACTTCCTGGAATACTTCCTGGAATACTTCCTGGAATTCTTTTTTCCTTCTTTTCTTCTTTCCTAGCATACATACTTCCTTCCTTCTTTCCTTCTTTACTTCTCCCCTTCTTTCTTAACTTCTTTCCTTCCTTCTCTCCTTGCTTCTTTCCTTCCTTCCTGGAATACTTCCTGCAATACTTCCTTCCTTCCTTCCATTTTGGACTACTTCCTGGAATACTTCCTGTAATGCTTCCTGAAATACTTCCTTCCTTCATTTCTTCCATCCTGGAATACATACTTCCTTCTTTCCTTCTTACCTTCCTTCCTTCTCACCTTCCGTCCTTTCTGGTATACTTCCTGGAATACTTCCGGGAATACTTCCTGGAATACTTCCTGGAATACTTCCTGGAATTCTTTTTTCCTTCTTTTCTTCTTTCCTAGCATACATACTTCCTTCCTTCTTTCCTTCTTTCCTTCTCCCCTTCTTTCTTCACTTCTTTCATCCTTCACTCCTTGCTTCTTTCCTTCCTTCCTGGAATACTTCCTGCAATACTTCCTTCCTTCCTTCCTTCCATTTTGGACTACTTCCTGGAATACTTCCTGTAATGCTTCCTGAAATACTTCCTTCCTTCATTTCTTCCTTCCTGGAATACATACTTCCTTCTTTCCTTTTTACCTTCCTTCCTTCTCACCTTCCGTCCTTTCTGGTATAGTTCCTGGAATACTTCCGAGAATACTTCCTGGAATACTTCCTGGAATTCTTTTTTCCTTCTTTTCTTCTTTCCTAGCATAAATACTTCCTTCCTTCTTTCCTTCTTTCCTTCTCCCCTTCTTTCTTAACTTCTTTCCTTCCTTCCCTCCTTGCTTCTTTCCTTCCTTCCTAGAATACTTCCTGCAATACTTCCTTCCTTCCTTCCTTCCATTTTGGACTACTTCCTAAAATATTCCTGTAATACTTCCTGAAATACTTCCTTCCTTCATTGCTTCCTTCCTGGAATACATACTTCCTTCTTTCCTTCTTACCTTCCTTCCTTCTTACCTTCCTTCCTTTCTGGATTACTTCCTGGAATACTTCCGGGAATACTTCCTGGAATACTTCCTGGAATTCTTTTTTCCTTCTTTTCTTCTTTCCTAGCATACATACTTCCTTCCTTCTTTCCTTCTTTCCTTCTCCCCTTCTTTCTTAACTTCTTTCCTTCCTTCCCGGAATACTTCCTGCAATACTTCCTTCCTTCCTTCCTTTCATTTTGGACTACTTCCTGGAATACTTCCTGTAATGCTTCCTGAAATACTTCCTTCCTTCATTTCTTCCTTCCTGAAATACATACTTCCTTCTTTCCTTCTTACCTTCCTTCCTTCTTACCTTCCGTCCTTTCTGGAATACTTCCTGTAATACTTCCGGGAATACTTCCTGGAATACTTCCTGGAATTTTTTTTCCTTCTTTTCTTCTTTCCTAGCATACATACTTCCTTCCTTCTTTCCTTCTTTCCTTCTCCCCTTCTTTCTTAACTTCTTTCCTTCCTTCCCTCCTTGCTTCTTTCCTTCCTTCCTGGAATGCTTCCTGCAATACTTCCTTCCTTCCTTCCTTCCTTCCTTCCTTCCTTCCATTTTGGACTACTTCCTGGAATACTTCCTGTAATGCTTCCTGAAATACTTCCTTCCTTCATTTCTTCCTTCCTGGAATACATACTTCCTTCTTTCCTTCTTACCTTCCTTCCTTCTTACCTTCCTTCCTTTCTGGATTACTTCCTGGAATACTTCCTGGAATACTTCCTGGAATTGTTTTTTCCTTCTTTTCTTCTTTCCTAGCATACATACTTCCTTCCTTCTTTCCTTCTTCTCCCCTTCTTTCTTAACTTCTTTCCTTCCTTCTCTCCTTGCTTCTTTCCTTCCTTCCTGGAATACTTCCTGCAATACTTCCTTCCTTCCTTCCATTTTGGACTACTTCCTGGAATACTTCCTGTAATGCTTCCTGAAATACTTCCTTCCTTCATTTCTTCCTTCCTTGAATACATACTTCCTTCTTTCCTTCTTACCTTCCTTCCTTCTTACCTTCCTTCCTTTGTGGAATACTTCCTGGAATACTTCCGGGAATACTTCCTGGAATACTTCCTGGAATTCTTTTTTCCTTCTTTTCTTCTTTCCTAGCATACATACTTCCTTCCTTCTTTCCGTCTTTCCTTCTCCCCTTCTTTCTTTACTTTTTTCCTTCCTTCCCTCCCTTCTTCTTTCCTTCCTTCCTGGAATAGTTCCTGCAATACTTCCTTCCTTCCTCCCTTCCTTCCATTTTGGACTACTTCCTGGAATACTTCCTGTAATGCTTCCTGAAATACTTCCTTCCTTCATTTCTTCCTTCCTGGAATACATACTTCCTTCTTTCCTTCTTACCTTCCTTCCTTCTTACCTTCCTTCCTTTCTGGAATACTTCCTGGAATACTTCCTGGAATACTTCCTGGAATTCTTTTTTCCTTCTTTTCTTCTTTCCTAGCATACATACTTCCTTCCTTCTTTCCTTCTTTCCTTCTCCCCTTCTTTCTTAACTTCTTTCCTTCCTTCCCTCCTTGCTTCTTTCCTTCCTTCCTGGAATACTTCCTGCAATACTTCCTTCCTTCCTTCCTTCCATTTTGGACTACTTCCTGGAATACTTCCTGTAATGCTTCCTGAACTACTCCCTTCCTTCATTTCTTCCTTCCTGGAATACATACTTCCTTCTTTCCTTCTTACCTACCTTCCTTCTTACCTTCCTTCCTTTCTGGATTACTTCCTGGAATACTTCCTGGAATACTTCCTGGAATACTTCCTTGAATTCTTTTTTCCTTCTTTTCTTCTTTCCTAGCATACATACTTCCTTCCTTCTTTCCTTCTTTACTTCTCCCCTTCTTTCTTAACTTCTTTCCCTCCTTCCCTCCTTGCTTCTTTCCTTCCTTCCTGGAATACTTCCTGCAATGCTTCCTTCCTTCCTTCCTTCCATTTTGGACTACTTCCTGGAACACTTCCTGTAATGCTTCCTCAAATACTTCCTTCCTTCATTTCTCCCTTCCTGGAATACATCCTTCCTTCTTTCCTTCTTACCTTCCTTCCTTCTTACCTTCCTTCCTTTCTGGAATACTTCCTGGAATACTTCCGGGAATACTTCCTTGAATACTTCCTGGAATACTTCCTGGAATTCTTTTTTCCTTCTTTTCTTCTTTCCTAGCATACATACTTCCTTCCTTCTTTCCTTATTTCCTTCTCCCCTTCTTTCATAACTTCTTTCTTTCCTTCCCTCCTTCCCTCTTTCCTTCCTTCCTGAAATACTTCCTGCAATACTTCCTTCCTTCCTTCCATTTCGGACTACTTCTTGGAATACTTCCTGTAATGTTTCCTGAAATACTTCCTTCCTTCATTTCTTCCTTCCTGAAATACATACTTCCTTCTTTCCTTCTTACCTTCCTTCCTTCTTACCTTCCTTCCTTTCTGGATTACTTCCTGGAATACTTCCTGGAATACTTCCTGGAAATCTTCTTGGAATACTTCCTGGAATTCTTTTTTCCTTCTTTTCTTCTTTCCTAGCATACATACTTCCTTCCTTCTTTCCTTCTTTCCTTCTCCCCTTCTTTCTTAACTTCTTTCCTTCCTTCCCTCCTTGCTTCTTTCCTTCCTTCCTGGAATGCTTCCTGCAATACTTCCTTCCTTCCTTCCTTCCTTCCTTCCATTTTGGACTACTTCCTGGAATGCTTCCTGTAATGCTTCCTGAAATACTTCCTTCCTTCATTTCTTCCTTCCTGGAATACATACTTCCTTCTTTCCTTCTTACCTTCCTTCCTTCTTACCTTCCTTCCTTTCTGGATTACTTCCTGGAATACTTCCTGGAATACTTCCTGGAATTCTTTTTTCCTTCTTTTCTTCTTTCCTAGCATACATACTTCCTTCCTTCTTTCCTTCTTTCCTTCTCCCCTTCTTTCTTAACTTCTTTCCTTCCTTCCCTCCTTGCTTCTTTCCTTCCTTCCTGGAATACTTCCTGCAATACTTCCTTACTTCCTTCCTTCCATTTTGGACTACTTCCTGGAATACTTCCTGTAATGCTTTTTGAAATACATCCTTCCTTCATTTCTTCCTTCCTGGAATACATACTTCCTTCTTTCCTTCTTACCTTCCTTCCTTCTTACCTTCCTTCCTTTCTGGATTACTTCCTGGAATACTTCCTGGAATACTTCCTGGAATACTTCCTGGAATTCTTTTTTCCTTCTTTTCTTCTTTCCTAGCATACATACTTCCTTCCTTCTTTCCTTCTTTACTTCTCCCCTTCTTTCTTAACTTCTTTCCCTCCTTCCCTCCTTGCTTCTTTCCTTCCTTCCTGGAATACTTCCTGCAATGCTTCCTTCCTTCCTTCCTTCCATTTTGGACTACTTCCTGGAACACTTCCTGTAATGCTTCCTCAAATACTTCCTTCCTTCATTTCTCCCTTCCTGGAATACAAACTTCCTTCTTTCCTTCTTACCTTCCTTCCTTCTTACCTTCCTTCCTTTCTGGAATACTTCCTGGAATACTTCCGGGAATACTTCCTGGAATACTTCCTGGAATACTTCCTGGAATTCTTTTTTCCTTCTTTTCTTCTTTCCTAGCATACATACTTCCTTCCTTCTTTCCTTATTTCCTTCTCCCCTTCTTTCATAACTTCTTTCCTTCCTTCCCTCCTTCCTTCTTTCCTTCCTTCCTGAAATACTTCCTCCACTACTTCCTTCCTTCCTTCCATTTTGGACTACTTCTTGGAATACTTCCTGTAATGTTTCCTGAAATACTTCCTTCCTTCATTTCTTCCTTCCTGAAATACATACTTCCTTCTTTCCTTCTTACCTTCCTTCCTTCTTACCTTCCTTCCTTTCTGGATTACTTCCTGGAATACTTCCTGGAATACTTCCTGGAAATCTTCTTGGAATACTTCCTGGAATTCTTTTTTCCTTCTTTTCTTCTTTCCTAGCATACATACTTCCTTCCTTCTTTCCTTCTTTCCTTCTCCCCTTCTTTCTTAACTTCTTTCCTTCCTTCCCTCCTTGCTTCTTTCCTTCCTTCCTGGAATGCTTCCTGCAATACTTCCTTCCTTCCTTCCTTCCTTCCTTCCTTCCATTTTGGACTACTTCCTGGAATACTTCCTGTAATGCTTCCTGAAATACTTCCTTCCTTCATTTCTTCCTTCCTGGAATACATACTTCCTTCTTTCCTTCTTACCTTCCTTCCTTCTTACCTTCCTTCCTTTCTGGATTACTTCCTGGAATACTTCCTGGAGTACTTCCTGGAATTGTTTTTTCCTTCTTTTCTTCTTTCCTAGCATACATACTTCCTTTCTTCTTTCCTTCTTCTCCACTTCTTTCTTAACTTCTTTCCTTCCTTCTCTCCTTGCTTCTTTCCTTCCTTCCTGGAATACTTCCTGCAATACTTCCTTCCTTCCTTCCATTTTGGACTACTTCCTGGAATACTTCCTGTAATGCTTCCTGAAATACTTCCTTCCTTCATTTCTTCCTTCCTGGAATACATACTTCCTTCTTTCCTTCTTACCTTCCTTCCTTCTCACCTTCCGTCCTTTCTGGTATACTTCCTGGAATACTTCCGGGAATACTTCCTGGAATACTTCCTGGAATACTTCCTGGAATTCTTTTTTCCTTCTTTTCTTCTTTCCTAGCATACATACTTCCTTCCTTCTTTCCTTCTTTCCTTCTCCCCTTCTTTCTTCACTTCTTTCATCCTTCACTCCTTGCTTCTTTCCTTCCTTCCTGGAATACTTCCTGCAATACTTCCTTCCTTCCTTCCTTCCATTTTGGACTACTTCCTGGAATACTTCCTGTAATGCTTCCTGAAATACTTCCTTCCTTCATTTCTTCCTTCCTGGAATACATACTTCCTTCTTTCCTTCTTACCTTCCTTCCTTCTCACCTTCCGTCCTTTCTGGTATAGTTCCTGGAATACTTCCGAGAATACTTCCTGGAATACTTCCTGGAATTCTTTTTTCCTTCTTTTCTTCTTTCCTAGCATAAATACTTCCTTCCTTCTTTCCTTCTTTCCTTCTCCCCTTCTTTCTTAACTTCTTTCCTTCCTTCCCTCCTTGCTTCTTTCCTTCCTTCCTAGAATACTTCCTGCAATACTTCCTTCCTTCCTTCCTTCCATTTTGGACTACTTCCTAAAATATTCCTGTAATACTTCCTGAAATACTTCCTTCCTTCATTTCTTCCTTCCTGGAATACATACTTCCTTCTTTCCTTCTTACCTTCCTTCCTTCTTACCTTCCTTCCTTTCTGGAATACTTCCTGGAATACTTCCGGGAATACTTCCTGGAATACTTCCTGGAATTCTTTTTTCCTTCTTTTCTTCTTTCCTAGCATACATACTTCCTTCCTTCTTTCCTTCTTTCCTTCTCCCCTTCTTTCTTAACTTCTTTCCTTCCTTCCCGGAATACTTCCTGCAATACTTCCTTCCTTCCTTCCTTTCATTTTGGACTACTTCCTGGAATACTTCCTGTAATGCTTCCTGAAATACTTCCTTCCTTCATTTCTTCCTTCCTGGAATACATACTTCCTTCTTTCCTTCTTACCTTCCTTCCTTCTTACCTTCCGTCCTTTCTGGAATACTTCCTGGAATACTTCCGGGAATACTTCCTGGAATACTTCCTGGAATTCTTTTTTCCTTCTTTTCTTCTTTCCTAGCATACATACTTCCTTCCTTCTTTCCTTCTTTCCTTCTCCCCTTCTTTCTTAACTTCTTTCCTTCCTTCCCTCCTTGCTTCTTTCCTTCCTTCCTGGAATGCTTCCTGCAATACTTCCTTCCTTCCTTCCTTCCTTCCTTCCATTTTGGACTACTTCCTGGAATACTTCCTGTAATGCTTCCTGAAATACTTCCTTCCTTCATTTCTTCCTTCCTGGAATACATACTTCCTTCTTTCCTTCTTACCTTCCTTCCTTCTTACCTTCCTTCCTTTCTGGATTACTTCCTGGAATACTTCCTGGAATACTTCCTGGAATTGTTTTTTCCTTCTTTTCTTCTTTCCTAGCATACATACTTCCTTCCTTCTTTCCTTCTTCTCCCCTTCTTTCTTAACTTCTTTCCTTCCTTCTCTCCTTGCTTCTTTCCTTCCTTCCTGGAATACTTCCTGCAATACTTCCTTCCTTCCTTCCATTTTGGACTACTTCCTGGAATACTTCCTGTAATGCTTCCTGAAATACTTCCTTCCTTCATTTCTTCCTTCCTTGAATACATACTTCCTTCTTTCCTTCTTACCTTCCTTCCTTCTTACCTTCCTTCCTTTCTGGATTACTTCCTGGAATACTTCCGGGAATACTTCCTGGAATACTTCCTGGAATTCTTTTTTCCTTCTTTTCTTCTTTCCTAGCATATATACTTCCTTCCTTCTTTCCGTCTTTCCTTCTCCCCTTCTTTCTTTACTTTTTTCCTTCCTTCCCTCCCTTCTTCTTTCCTTCCTTCCTGGAATAGTTCCTGCAATACTTCCTTCCTTCCTTCCTTCCTTCCATTTTGGACTACTTCCTGGAATACTTCCTGTAATGCTTCCTGAAATACTTCCTTCCTTCATTTCTTCCTTCCTGGAATACATACTTCCTTCTTTCCTTCTTACCTTCCTTCCTTCTTACCTTCCTTCCTTTCTGGAATACTTCCTGGAATACTTCCTGGAATACTTCCTGGAATTCTTTTTTCCTTCTTTTCTTCTTTCCTAGCATACATACTTCCTTCCTTCTTTCCTTCTTTCCTTCTCCCCTTCTTTCTTAACTTCTTTCCTTCCTTCCCTCCTTGCTTCTTTCCTTCCTTCCTGGAATACTTCCTGCAATACTTCCTTCCTTCCTTCCTTCCATTTTGGACTACTTCCTGGAATACTTCCTGTAATGCTTCCTGAAATACTCCCTTCCTTCATTTCTTCCTTCCTGGAATACATACTTCCTTCTTTCCTTCTTACCTACCTTCCTTCTTACCTTCCTTCCTTTCTGGATTACTTCCTGCAATACTTCCTGGAATACTTCCTGGAATACTTCCTGGAATTCTTTTTTCCTTCTTTTCTTCTTTCCTAGCATACATACTTCCTTCCTTCTTTCCTTATTTCCTTCTCCCCTTCTTTCATAACTTCTTTCTTTCCTTCCCTCCTTCCTTCTTTCCTTCCTTCCTGGAATACTTCCTGCAATACTTCCTTCCTTCCTTCCATTTCGGACTACTTCTTGGAATACTTCCTGTAATGTTTCCTGAAATACTTCCTTCCTTCATTTCTTCCTTCCTGAAATACATACTTCCTTCTTTCCTTCTTACCTTCCTTCCTTCTTACCTTCCTTCCTTTCTGGATTACTTCCTGGAATACTTCCTGGAATACTTCCTGGAAATCTTCTTGGAATACTTCCTGGAATTCTTTTTTCCTTCTTTTCTTCTTTCCTAGCATACATACTTCCTTCCTTCTTTCCTTCTTTCCTTCTCCCCTTCTTTCTTAACTTCTTTCCTTCCTTCCCTCCTTGCTTCTTTCCTTCCTTCCTGGAATGCTTCCTGCAATACTTCCTTCCTTCCTTCCTTCCTTCCTTCCTTTCATTTTGGACTACTTCCTGGAATGCTTCCTGTAATGCTTCCTAAAATACTTCCTTCCTTCATTTCTTCCTTCCTGGAATACATACTTCCTTCTTTCCTTCTTACCTTCCTTCCTTCTTACCTTCCTTCCTTTCTGGATTACTTCCTGGAATACTTCCTGGAATACTTCCTGGAATTCTTTTTTCCTTCTTTTCTTCTTTCCTAGCATACATACTTCCTTCCTTCTTTCCTTCTTTCCTTCTCCCCTTCTTTCTTAACTTCTTTCCTTCCTTCCCTCCTTGCTTCTTTCCTTCCTTCCTGGAATACTTCCTGCAATACTTCCTTACTTCCTTCCTTCCATTTTGGACTACTTCCTGGAATACTTCCTGTAATGCTTTTTGAAATACATCCTTCCTTCATTTCTTCCTTCCTGGAATACATACTTTCTTCTTTCCTTCTTACCTTCCTTCCTTCTTACCTTCCTTCCTTTCTGGATTACTTCCTGGAATACTTCCGGGAATACTTGCTGGAATACTTCCTGGAATTCTTTTTTCCTTCTTTTCTTCTTTCCTAGCATACATACTTCCTTCCTTCTTTCCTTCTTCTCCCCTTCTTTCTTAACTTCTTTCCTTCCTTCTCTCCTTGCTTCTTTCCTTCCTTCCTGGAATACTTCCTGCAATACTTCCTTCCTTCCTTCCTTCCATTTTGGACTACTTCCTGGAATACTTCCTGTAATGCTTTTTGAAATACATCCTTCCTTCATTTCTTCCTTCCTGGAATACATACTTCCTTCTTTCCTTCCTACCTTCCTTCCTTCTTACCTTCCTTCCTTTCTGGATTACTTCCTGGAATACTTCCTGGAATACTTCCTTGAAATCTTCTTGGAATACTTCCTGGAATTCTTTTTTCCTTCTTTTCTTCTTTCCTAGCATACATACTTCCTTCCTTCTTTCCTTCTTTCCTTCTCCCCTTCTTTCTTAACTTCTTTCCTTCCTTCCCTCCTTGCTTCTTTCCTTCCTTCCTGGAATACTTCCTGCAATACTTCCTTCCTTCCTTCCTTCCTTCCTTCCATTTTGGACTACTTCCTGGAATACTTCCTGTAATGCTTCCTGAAATACTTCCTTCCTTCATTTCTTCCTTCCTGGAATACATACTTCCTTCTTTCCTTCTTACCTTCCTTCCTTCTTACGTTCCTTCCTTTCTGGAATACTTCCTGGAATACTTCGGGGAATACTTCCTGGAATACTTCCTGGAATTCTTTTTTCCTTCTTTTCTTCTTTCCTAGCATACATACTTCCTTCCTTCTTTCCTTCTTTCCTTCTCCCCTTCTTTCTTAACTTCTTTCCCTCCTTCCCACCTTGCTTCTTTCCTTCCTTCCTGGAATACTTCCTGCAATGCTTCCTTCCTTCCTTCCTTCCATTTTGGACTACTTCCTGGAACACTTCCTGTAATGCTTTCTCAAATACTTCCTTCCTTCATTTCTCCCTTCCTGGAATACAAACTTCCTTTTTTCCTTCTTACCTTCCTTCCTTCTTACCTTCCTTCCTTTCTGGAATACTTCCTGGAATACTTCCGGGAATACTTCCTTGAATACTTCCTGGAATACTTCCTGGAATTCTTTTTTCCTTCTTTTCTTCTTTCCTAGCATACATACTTCCTTCCTTCTTTCCTTATTTCCTTCTCCCCTTCTTTCATAACTTCTTTCCTTCCTTCCCTCCTTCCTTCTTTCCTTCCTTCCTGAAATACTTCCTGCAATACTTCCTTCCTTCCTTCCATTTTGGACTACTTCTTGGAATACTTCCTGTAATGTTTCCTGAAATACTTGCTTCCTTCATTTCTTCCTTCCTGAAATACATACTTCCTTCTTTCCTTCTTACCTTCCTTCCTTCTTACCTTCCTTCCTTTCTGGATTACTTCCTGGAATACTTCCTGGAATACTTCCTGGAAATCTTCTTGGAATACTTCCTGGAATTCTTTTTTCCTTCTTTTCTTCTTTCCTAGCATACATACTTCCTTCCTTCTTTCCTTCTTTCCTTCTCCCCTTCTTTCTTAACTTCTTTCCTTCCTTCCCTCCTTGCTTCTTTCCTTCCTTCCTGGAATGCTTCCTGCAATACTTCCTTCCTTCCTTCCTTCCATTTGGACTACTTCCTGGAATACTTCCTGTAATGCTTCCTGAAATACTTCCTTCCTTCATTTCTTCCTTCCTGGAATACATACTTCCTTCTTTCCTTCTTACCTTCCTTCCTTCTTACCTTCCTTCCTTTCTGGATTACTTCCTGGAATACTTGCTGGAATACTTCCTGGAATTGTTTTTTCCTTCTTTTCTTCTTTCCTAGCATACATACTTCCTTCCTTCTTTCCTTCTTCTCCCCTTCTTTCTTAACTTCTTTCCTTCCTTCTCTCCTTGCTTCTTTCCTTCCTTCCTGGAATACTTCCTGCAATACTTCCTTCCTTCCTTCCATTTTGGACTACTTCCTGGAATACTTCCTGTAATGCTTCCTGAAATACTTCCTTCCTTCATTTCTTCCTTCCTGGAATACATACTTCCTTCTTTCCTTCTTACCTTCCTTCCTTCTCACCTTCCGTCCTTTCTGGTATACTTCCTGGAATACTTCCGGGAATACTTCCTGGAATACTTCCTGGAATACTTCCTGGAATTCTTTTTTCCTTCTTTTCTTCTTTCCTAGCATACATACTTCCTTCCTTCTTTCCTTCTTTCCTTCTCCCCTTCTTTCTTCACTTCTTTCATCCTTCACTCCTTGCTTCTTTCCTTCCTTCCTGGAATACTTCCTGCAATACTTCCTTCCTTCCTTCCTTCCATTTTGGACTACTTCCTGGAATACTTCCTGTAATGCTTCCTGAAATACTTCCTTCCTTTGTTTCTTCATTCCTGGAATACATACTTCCTTCTTTCCTTCTTACCTTCCTTCCTTCTTACCTTCCTTCCTTTCTGGAATACTTCCTGGAATACTTCCGAGAATACTTCCTGGAATACTTCCTGGAATTCTTTTTTCCTTCTTTTCGTCTTTCCTAGCATAAATACTTCCTTCCTTCTTTCCTTCTTTCCTTCTCCCCTTCTTTCTTAACTTCTTTCCTTCCTTCCCTCCTTGCTTCTTTCCTTCCTTCCTAGAATACTTCCTGCAATACTTCCTTCCTTCCTTCCTTCCTTCCATTTTGGACTACTTCCTAAAATATTCCTGTAATACTTCCTGAAATACTTCCTTCCTTCATTTCTTCCTTCCTGGAATACATACTTCCTTCTTTCCTTCTTACCTTCCTTCCTTCTTACCTTCCTTCCTTTCTGGATTACTTCCTGGAATACTTCCTGGAATACTTCCTGGAATACTTCCTGGAATTCTTTTTTCCTTCTTTTCTTCTTTCCTAGCATACATACTTCCTTCCTTCTTTCCTTCTTTCCTTCTCCCCTTCTTTCTTAACTTCTTTCCTTCCTTCCCGTAATACTTCCTGCAATACTTCCTTCCTTCCTTCCTTTCATTTTGGACTACTTCCTGGAATACTTCCTGTAATGCTTCCTGAAATACTTCCTTCCTTCATTTCTTCCTTCCTGGAATACATACTTCCTTCTTTCCTTCTTACCTTCCTTCCTTCTTACCTTCCCCCCTTTCTGGTATACTTCCTGCAATACTTCCGGGAATACTTCCTGGAATACTTCCTGGAATTCTTTTTTCCTTCTTTTCTTCTTTCCTAGCATACATACTTCCTTCCTTCTTTCCTTCTTTCCTTCTCCCCTTCTTTCTTAACTTCTTTCCTTCCTTCCCTCCTTGCTTCTTTCCTTCCTTCCTGGAATACTTCCTGCAATACTTCCTTCCTTCCTTCCATTTTGGACTACTTCCTGGAATACTTCCTGTAATGCTTCCTGAAATACTTCTTTCCTTCATTTCTTCCTTCCTGGAATACATACTTCCTTCTTTCCTTCTTACCTTCCTTCCTTCTTACCTTCCTTCCTTTCTGGAATACTTCCTGGAATACTTCTTGGAATACTTCCTTGAATTCTTTTTTCCTTCTTTTCTTTTTTCCTAGCCTACATACTTCCTTCCTTCTTTCCTTCTTTCCTTCTCCCGTTCTTTTTTAACTTCTTTCCTTCATTCCCTCCTTCCTTCTTTTATTCGTTCCTGGAATACTTCCTGCAATACTTCCTTCCTTCCTTCCATTTTGGACTACTTCCTGGAATACTTCCTGTAATGCTTCCTGAAATACTTCCTTCCTTCATTTCTTCCTTCCTGGAGTACATACTTCCTTCTTTCCTTCTTACCTTCCTTCCTTCTTACCTTCCGTCCTATCTGGAATACTTCCTGGAATACTTCCTGGAATACTTCCTGGAATACTTCCTGGAATTCTTTTTTCCTTCTTTTCTTCTTTCCTAGCATCCATACCTCCTTCCTTCTTTCCTTCTTTCCTTCTCCCCTTCTTTCTTAACTTCTTTCCTTCCTTCCCTCCTTGCTTCTTTCCTTCCTTCCTGGAATACTTCCTGCAATGCTTCCTTCCTTCCTTCCTTCCATTTTGGACTACTTCCTGGAATACTTCCTGTAATGCTTCCTGAAATACTTCCTTCCTTCATTTCTTCCTTCCTGGAATACATACTTCCTTCTTTCCTTCTTACCTTCCTTCCTTCTTACCTTCCTTCCTTTCGGGAATACTTCCCGGAATACTTCCGGGAATACTTCCTGTAATACTTCCTGGAATTCTTTTTTCCTTCTTTTCTTCTTTCCTAGCATACATACTTCCTTCCTTCTTTCCTTCTTTCCTTCGCCCCTTCTTTCTTAACTTCTTTCCTTCCTTCCCTCCTTGCTTCTTTCCTTCCTTCCTGAAATACTTCCTGCAATACTTCCTTCCTTCCTTCCAGTTTGGACTACTTCCTGGAATACTTCCTGTAATGTTTCCTGATATACTTCCTTCCTTCATTTCTTCCTTCCTGGAATACATACTTCCTTCTTTCCTTCTTACTTTCCTTCCTTCTTACCTTCCTTCCTTTCTGGATTACTTCCTGGAATACTTCCGGGAATACTTCCTGGAATACTTCCTGTAATACTTCCTGGAATTATTTTTTCCTTCTTTTCTTCTTGCCTAGCATACATACTTCCTTCCTTCTTTCCTTCTTTCCTTCTCCCCTTCTTTCTTAACTTCTTTCCTTCCTTCCCTCCTTGCTTCTTTCCTTCCTTCCTGGAATACTTCCTGCAATACTTTCTTTCCTTCCTTCCTTCCATTTTGGACTACTTCCTGGAATACTTCCTGTAATGCTTCCTGAAATACTTCCTTCCTTCATTTCTTCATTCCTGGAATACATACTTCCTTCTTTCCGTCTTACCTTCCTTCCTTCTTACCTTCCTTCCTTTCTGGATTACTTCCTGGAATACTTCCTGGAATACTTCCTGGAATTCTTTTTTCCTTCTTTTCTTCTTTCCTAGCATACATACTTCCTTCCTTCTTTCCTTCTTTCCTTCTCCCCTTCTTTCTTAACTTCTTTCCTTCCTTCCCTCCTTGCTTCTTTCCTTCCTTCCTGGAATACTTCCTGCAATACTTCCTTACTTCCTTCCTTCCATTTTGGACTACTTCCCGGAATACTTCCTGTAATGCTTTTTGAAATACATCCTTCCTTCATTTCTTCCTTCCTGGAATACATACTTCCTTCTTTCCTTCTTACCTTCCTTCCTTCTTACCTTCCTTCCTTTCTGGAATACTTCCTGGAATACTTCCTGGAATACTTCCTGGAATCCTTTTTTCCTTCTTTTCTTCTTTCCTAGCATACATACTTCCTTCCTTCTTTCCTTCTTCTCCCCTTCTTTCTTAACTTCTTTCCTTCCTTCCCTGCTTGCTTCTTTCCTTCCTTCCTAGAATACTTCCTGCAATACTTCCTTCCTTCCTTCCATTTTGGACTACTTCCTGGAATACTTCCTGTAATGCTTTTTGAAATACTTCCTTCCTTCATTTCTTCCTTCCTGGAATACATACTTCCCTCTTTCCTTCTTACCTTCCTTCCTTCTTACCTTCCGTCCTTTCTGGTATACTTCCTGGAATACTTCCGGGAATACTTCCTGGAATACTTCCTTGAATTCTTTTTTCCTTCCTTTCTTCTTTCCTAGCATACATACTTCCTTCCTTCTTTCCTTCTTTCCTTCTCCCCTTCTTTCTTAACTTCTTTCCTTCCTTCCCTTCTTTCTTGTTTCCTTCCTTCCTGGAATACTTCCGGCAATACTTCCTTCCTTCCTTCCTTCCTTGCTTCCTTCCTTCCTTCCTTCCTTCCTTCCTTCCTTCCTTCCTTCCTTCCTTCCTTCCTTCCATTTTGGACTACTTCCTGGAATACTTCCGTTAATGCTTCCTGAAATACTTCCTTCCTTCATTTCTTCCTTCCTGGAATACATACTTCCTTCTTTCCTTCTTACCTTCCTTCCTTCTTACCTTCCTTCCTTTCTGGATTACTTCCTGGAATACTTCCTGGAATACTTCCTGGAAATCTTCTTGGAATACTTCCTGGAATTCTTTTTTCCTTCTTTTCTTGTTTCCTAGCATACATACTTCCTTCCTTCTTTCCTTCTTTCCTTCTCCCCTTCTTTCTTAACTTCTTTCCTTCCTTCCCTCCTTGCTTCTTTCCTTCCTTCCTGCAATACTTCCTGCAATACTTCCTTCCGTCCTTCCTTCCTTCCATTTTGGACTACTTCCTGGAATACTTCCTGTAATGCTTCCTGAAATACTTCCTTCCTTCATTTATTCCTTCCTGGAATACATACTTCCTTCTTTCCTTCTTGCCTTCCTTCCTTCTTACCTTCCTTGCTTTCTGGAATACTTCCTGTAATCCTTCCAGGAATACTTCCTGGAATACTTCCTGGAATACTTCCTGAAATTTTTTTTCCTTCATTTCTTCTTTCCTAGCATACATACTTCCTACCGTCTTTCCTTCCATCCTTCTCCCCTTCTTTCTTAACTTCTTTCCTTCCTTCCCTCCTTGCTTCTTTCCTTCCTTCCTGGAATACTTCCTGCAATACTTCCTTCCTTCCTTCCTTCCTTCCATTTTGGACTACTTCCTGGAATACTTCCTGTAATGCTTTATGAAATACTTCCTTCCTTCATTTCTTCCTTCTTGGAATACATACTTCCTTCTTTCCTTCTTACCTTCCTTCCTTCTTACCTTCCTTCCTTTCTGGATTACTTCCTGGAATACTTCCTGGAATACTTCCTGGAATACTTCCTGGAATACTTCCTGGAATTCTTTTTTCCTTCTTTTCTTCTTTCCTAGCATAAATACTTCCTTCCTTCTTTCCTTCTTTACTTCTCCCCTTCTTTCTTAACTTCTTTCCCTCCTTCCCACCTTGCTTCTTTCCTTCCTTCCTGGAATACTTCCTGCAATGCTTCCTTCCTTCCTTCCTTCCATTTTGGACTACTTCCTGGAATACTTCCTGTAATGCTTCCTCAAATACTTCCTTCCTTCATTTCTCCCTTCCTGGAATACAAACTTCCTTCTTTCCTTCTTACCTTCCTTCCTTCTTACCTTCCTTCCTTTCTGGAATACTTCCTGGAATACTTCCGGGAATACTTCCTGGAATACTTCCTGGAATACTTCCTGGAATTCTTTTTTCCTTCTTTTCTTCTTTCCTAGCATACATACTTCCTTCCTTCTTTCCTTATTTCCTTCTCCCCTTCTTTCATAACTTCTTTCCTTCCTTCGCTCCTTCCTTCTTTCCTTCCTTCCTGAAATACTTCCTGCAATACTTCCTTCCTTCCTTCCATTTTGGACTACTTCTTGGAATACTTCCTGTAATGTTACCTGAAATACTTGCTTCCTTCATTTCTTCCTTCCTGAAATACATACTTCCTTCTTTCCTTCTTACCTTCCTTCCTTCTTACCTTCCTTGCTTTCTGGATTACTTCCTGGAATACTTCCTGGAATACTTCGTGGAAATCTTCTTGGAATACTTCCTGGAATTCTTTTTTCCTTCTTTTCTTCTTTCCTAGCATACATACTTCCTTCCTTCTTTCCTTCTTTCCTTCTCCCCTTCTTTCTTCACTTCTTTCCTTCCTTCCCTCCTTGCTTCTTTCCTTCCTTCCTGGAATACTTCCTGCAATACTTCCTTACTTCCTTCCTTCCATTTTGGACTACTTCCTGGAATACTTCCTGTAATGCTTTTTGAAATACATCCTTCCTTCATTTCTTCCTTCCTGGAATACATACTTCCTTCTTTCCTTCTTACCTTCCTTCCTTCTTACCTTCCTTCCTTTCTGGAATACTTCCTGGAATACTTCCTGGAATACTTCCTGGAATCCTTTTTTCCTTCTTTTCTTCTTTCCTAGCATACATACTTCCTTCCTTCTTTCCTTCTTTCCTTCTCCCATTCTTTCTTAACTTCTTTCCTTCCTTCCCTCCTTGCTTCTTTCCTTCCTTCCTGGAATACTTCCTGCAATACTTCCTTCCTTCCTTCCATTTTGGACTACTTCCTGGAATACTTCCTGTAATGCTTCCTGAAATACTTCCTTCCTTCATTTCTTCCTTCCTGGAATACATACTTCCTTCTTTCCTTCTTACCTTCCTTCCTTCTTACCTTCCGTCCTTTCTGGCATACTTCCTGGAATACTTCCGGGAATACTTCCTGGAATACTTCCTTGAATTCTTTTTTCCTTTCTTTCTTCTTTCCTAGCATACATACTTCCTTCCTTCTTTCCTTCTTTCCTTCTCCCCTTCTTTCTTAACTTCTTTCCTTCCTTCCCTTCTTTCTTCTTTCCTTCCTTCCTGGAATACTTCCGGCAATACTTCCTTCCTTCCTTCCTTCCTTCCTTCCTTCCTTCCTTCCTTCCTTCCTTCCTTCCTTCCTTCCTTCCTTCCTTCCTTCCTTCCTTCCTTCCTTCCTTCCTTCCTTCCTTCCTTCCTTCCTTCCTTCCTTCCTTCCTTCCTTCCTTCCTTCCTTCCTTCCTTCCTTCCTTCCTTCCTTCCTTCCTTCCTTCCTTCCTTCCTTCCTTCCTTCCTTCCTTCCTTCCTTCCATTTTGGACTACTTCCTGGAATACTTCCTGTAATGCTTCCTCAAATACTTCCTTCCTTCATTTCTTCCTTCCTGGAATACATACTTCCTTCTTTCCTTCTTACCTTCCTTCCTTCTTACCTTCCTTCCTTTCTGGATTACTTCCTGGAATACTTCCTGGAATACTTCCTGGAAATCTTCTTGGAATACTTCCTGGAATTCTTTTTTCCTTCTTTTCTTCTTTCCTAGCATACATACTTCCTTCCTTCTTTCCTTCTTTCCTTCTCCCCTTCTTTCTTAACTTCTTTCCTTCCTTCCCTCCTTGCTTCTTTCCTTCCTTCCTGGAATACTTCCTGCAATACTTCCTTCCTTCCTTCCTCCCAGTTTGGACTACTTCCTGGAATACTTCCTGTAATGCTTCCTGAAATACTTCCTTCCTTTGTTTATTCCTTCCTGGAATACATACTTCCTTCTTTCCTTCTTACCTTCCTTCCTTCTTACCTTCTTTGCTTTCTGGAATACTTCCTGTAATCCTTCCAGGAATACTTCCTGGAATACTTCCTGGAAGACTTCCTGAAATTTTTTTTCCTTCTTTTCTTCTTTCCTAGCATACATACTTCCTTCCTTCTTTCCTTCTTTCCTTCTCCCCTTCTTCCTTAACTTCTTTCCTTCCTTCCCTCCTTGATTCTTTCCTTCCTTCCTGGAATACTTCCTGCAATACTTCCTTCCTTCCTTCCTTCCTTCCTTCCTTCCTTCCTTCCTTCCTTCCTTCCTTCCTTCCTTCCTTCCTTCCTTCCTTCCTTCCTTCCTTCCTTCCTTCCTTCCTTCCTTCCTTCCTTCCTTCCTTCCTTCCTTCCTTCCTTCCTTCCTTCCTTCCTTCGTTCCATTTTGGACTACTTCCTGGAATATTTCCTGTAATGCTTTTTTAAATACATCCTTCCTTCATTTCTTCCTTCCTGGAATACATACTTCCTTCTTTCCTTCTTACCTTCCTTCGTTCTTACCTTCCGTCCTTTCTGGTATACTTCCTGGAACACTTCCGGGAATACTTCCTGAAATATTTCCTTGAATTCTTTTTTCCTTCCTTTCTTCTTTCCTAGCATACATACTTCCTTCCTTCTTTCCTTCTTTCCTTCTCCCCTTCTTTCTTAACTTCTTTCCTTCCTTCCCTTCTTTCTTCTTTCCTTCCTTCCTGGAATACTTCCGGCAATACTTCCTTCCTTCCTTCCTTCCTTCCTTCCTTCCTTCCTTCCTTCCTTCCTTCCTTCTTTCCTTCCTTCCTTCCTTCCTTCCTTCCTTCCTTCCTTCCTTCCTTCCTTCCTTCCTTCCTTCCTTCCTTCCTTCCTTCCTTCCTTCCTTCCTTCCTTCCTTCCTTCCTTCCTTCCTTCCTTCCTTCCTTCCATTTTGGACTACTTCCTGGAATACTTCCTGTAATGCTTCCTGAAATACTTCCTTCCTTCATTTCTTCCTTCCTGGAATACATACTTCCTTCTTTCCTTCTTACCTTCCTTCCTTCTTACCCTCCTTCCTTTCTGGATTACTTCCTGGAATACTTCCTGGAATACTTCCTGGAAGTCTTCTTGGAATACTTCCTGGAATTCTTTTTTCCTTCTTTTCTTCTTTCCTAGCATACATACTTCCTTCCTTCTTTCCTTCTTTCCTTCTCCCCTTCTTTCTTAACTTCTTTCCTTCCGTCCCTCCTTGCTTCTTTCCTTCCTTCCTGGAATACTTCCTGCAATACTTCCTTCCTTCCTTCCTTCCAGTTTGGACTACTTCCTGGAATACTTCCTGTAATGCTTCCTGAAATACTTCCTTCCTTCATTTATTCCTTCCTGGAATACATACTTCCTTCTTTCCTTCTTGCCTTCCTTCCTTCTTACCTTCCTTGCTTTCTGGAATACTTCCTGTAATCCTTCCAGGAATACTTCCTGGAATACTTCCTGGAATACTTCCTGAAATTTTTTTTCCTTCTTTTCTTCTTTCCTAGCATACATACTTCCTTCCTTCTTTCCTTCTTACCTTCCTTCCTTCTTACCTTCCGTCCTTTCTGGTATACTTCCTGGAATACTTCCGGGAATACTTCCTGGAATACTTCCTGGAATACTTCCTGGAATTCTTTTTTCCTTCTTTTCTTCTTTCCTAGCATACATACTTCCTTCCTTCTTTCCTTCTTTCCTTCTCCCCTTCTTTCTTCACTTCTTTCCTTCCTTCCCTCCTTGCTTCTTTCCTTCCTTCCTGGATTACTTCCTGCAATACTTCCTTCCTTCCTTCCTTCCATTTTGGACTACTTCCTGGAATACTTCTTGTAATGCTTCCTGAAATACTTCCTTCCTTCATTTCTTCCTTCCTGGAATACATACTTCCTTCTTTCCTTCTTACCTTCCTTCCTTCTTACCTTCCTTCCTTTCTGGATTACTTCCTGGAATACTTCCTAGAATACTTCCTGGAATTCTTTTTTCCTTCTTTTCTTCTTTCCTAGCATACATACTTCCTTCCTTCTTTCCTTCTTTCCTTCTCCCCTTCTTTCTTCACTTCTTTCCTTCCTTCCCTCCTTGCTTCTTTCCTTCCTTCCTTCCTTCCTTCCTTCCTTCCTTCCTTCCTTCCTTCCTTCCTTCCTTCCTTCCTTCCTTCCTTCCTTCCTTCCTTCCTTCCTTCCTTCCTTCCTTCCTTCCTTCCCTCCTTCCTTCTTTCCTTCCTTCCTTCCTTCCTTCCTTCCTTCCTTCCTTCCTTCCTTCCTTCCTTCCTTCCTTCCTTCCTTCCTTCCTTCCTTCCTTCCTTCCTTCCTTCCTTCCTTCCTTCCTTCCTTCCTTCCTTCCTTCCTTCCTTCCTTCCTTCCTTCCTTCCTTCCTTCCTTCCTTCCTTCCTTCCTTCCTTCCTTCCTTCCTTCCTTCCATTTTGGACTACTTCCTGGAATACTTCCTGTAATGCTTCCTGAAATACTTCCTTCCTTCATTTCTTCCTTCCTGGAATACATACTTCCTTCTTTCCTTCTTACCTTCCTTCCTTCTTACCTTCCTTCCTTTCTGGATTACTTCCT
>JANCRA010000603.1:0-25352 GCA_024362935.1 Setophaga petechia | reverse complement strand
TCCAGGAAGTAGTCCAAAATGGAAGGAAGGAAGGAAGGAAGTATTGCAGGAAGTATTCCAGGAAGGAAGAAAAGAAGCAAGGAGGGAAGGAAGGAAAGAAGTGAAGAAAGAAGGGGAGTAGGAAGGAAGGAAAGAAGGAAGGAAGTATGTATGCTAGGAAAGAAGAAAAGAAGGAAAGAAGAATTCCAGGAAGTATTCCATGAAGTATTCCAGGAAGTATTCCAGGAAGTATTCCCGGAAGTATTCCAGAAAGGAAGGAAGGTAAGAAGGAAGGAAGGTAAGAAGGAAAGAAGGAAATATGTATTCCAGGAAGGAAGAAATGAAGGAAGGATGTGTTTCAGGAAGCGTTACAGGAAGAATTCCAGGAAGTAGTCCAAAATGGAAGGAAGGAAGGAAGGAAGGAAGTATTGCAGGAAGTATTCCAGGAAGGAAGGAAAGAAGCAAGGAGGGAATGAAGGAAAGAAGTTAAGAAAGAAGGGGAGAAGAAAAGAAGGAAAGAAGGAAGGAATTATGTATGCTAGGAAAGAAGAACAGAAGGAAAAAAGAATTCCAGGAAGTGTTCCAGGAAGTATTCATGGAAGTATTCCCGGAAGTATTCCCGGAAGTATTCCAGAAAGGAAGGAAGGTAAGAAGGAAGGAAGGTAAGAAGGAAAGAAGGAAGTATGTATTCCAGGAAGGAAGAAATGAAGGAAGGAAGTATTTCAGGAAGCATTACAGGAAGTATTCCAGGAAGTAGTCCAAAATGGAAGGAAGGAAGAAAGGAAGTATTGCAGGAAGTATTCCAGGAAGGAAGGAAAGAAGCAAGGAGGGAAGGAAGGAAAGAAGTTAAGAAAGAAGGGGAGAAGGAAAGAAGGAAAGAAGGAAGGAAGTATGTATGCTAGGAAACAAGAAAAGAAGGAAAAAAGAACTCCAGGAAGTATTCCAGGAAGTTTACCCGGAAGTATTCCAGAAAGGAAGGAAGGTAAGAAGGAAGGAAGGTAAGAAGGAAAGAAGGAAGTATGTATTCCAGGAAGGAAGAAATGAAGGAAGGAAGTATTTCAGGAAGCATTACAGGAAGTATTCCAGGAAGTAGTCCAAAATGGAAGGAAGGAAGGAAGTATTGCAGGGAATATTCCAGGAAGGAAGGAAAGAAGCAAGGAGGGAAGGACGGAAAGAAGTTAAGTAAGAAGGGGAGAAGGAAAGAAGGAAAGAAGGAAGGATGTATGTATGCTAGGAAAGAAGAAAAGAAGGAAAAAAGAATTCCAGGAAGTATTCCAGGAAGTATTCCAGGAAGTATTCCAGAAAGGAAGGAAGGTAAGAAGGAAGGAAGGTAAGAAGGAAAGAAGGAAGTATGTATTCCAGGAAGGAAGAAATGAAGGAAGGAAGTATTTCAGGAAGCGTTACAGGAAGTATACCAGGAAGTAGTCCAAAATGGAAGGAAGGAAGGAAGGAAGTATTGCAGGAAGTATTCCAGGAAGGAAGAAAAGAAGCAAGGAGGGAAGGACGGAAAGAAGTTAAGAAAGAAGGGGAGAAGGAAAGAAGGAAAGAAGGAAGGAAGTATGTATGCTAGGAAAGAAGAAAAGAAGGAAAAAAGAATTCCAGGAAGTATTCCAGGAAGTATACCCGGAAGTATTCCAGAAAGGAAGGAAGGTAAGAAGGAAGGAAGGTAAGAAGGAAAGAAGGAAGTATGTATTCCAGGAAGGAAGAAATGAAGGAAGGAAGTATTTCAGGAAGCATTACAGGAAGTATTCCAGGAAGTAGTCCAAAATGGAAGGAAGGAAGGAAGTATTGCAGGGAATATTCCAGGAAGGAAGGAAAGAAGCAAGGAGGGAAGGACGGAAGGAAGTTAAGTAAGAAGGGGAGAAGGAAAGAAGGAAAGAAGGAAGGAAGTATGTATGCTAGGAAAGAAGAAAAGAAGGAAAAAAGACTTCCATGAAGTATTCCAGGAAGTATTCCCGGAAGTATTCCCGGAAGTATTCCAGAAAGGAAGGAAGGTAAGAAGGAAGGAAGGTAAGAAGGAAAGAAGGAAGTATGTATTCCAGGAAGGAAGAAATGAAGGAAGGAAGTATTGCAGGAAGCATTACAGGAAGTATTCCAGGAAGTAGTCCAAAATGGAAGGAAGGAAGGAAGGAAGGAAGGAAGTATTTCAGGAAGTATTCCAGGAAGGAAGAAATGAAGGAAGGAAGTATTTCAGGAAGCATTACAGGAAGTATTCCAGGAAGTAGTCCAAAATGGAAGGAAGGAAGGAAGGAAGTATTGCAGGAAGTATTCCAGGAAGGAAGAAAAGAAGCAAGGGGGGAAGGAAGGAAAGAAGTTAAGAAAGAAGGGGAGAAGGAAAGAAGGAAAGAAGGAAGGAAGTATGTATGCTAGGAAAGAACAAAAGAAGGAAAAAAGAATTCCAGGAAGTATTCCAGGAAGTATACCCGGAAGTATTCCAGAAAGGAAGGAAGGTAAGAAGGAAGGAAGGTAAGAAGGAAAGAAGGAAGTATGTATTCCAGGAAGGAAGAAATGAAGGAAGGAAGTATTTCAGGAAGCATTACAGGAAGTATTCCAGGAAGTAGTCCAAAATGGAAGGAAGGAAGGAAGGAAGTATTGCAGGAAGTATTCCAGGAAGGAAGGAAAGAAGCAAGGAGGGAAGGAAGGAAAGAAGTGAAGAAAGAAGGGGAGTAGGAAGGAAGGAAAGAAGGAAGGAAGTATGTATGCTAGGAAAGAAGAAAAGAAGGAAAGAAGAATTCCAGGAAGTATTCCATGAAGTCTTCCAGGAAGTATTCCAGGAAGTATTCCCGGAAGTATTCCAGAAAGGAAGGTAGGTAAGAAGGAAGGAAGGTAAGAAGGAAAGAAGGAAATATGTATTCCAGGAAGGAAGAAATGAAGGAAGGATGTGTTTCAGGAAGCGTTACAGGAAGTATTCCAGGAAGTAGTCCAAAATGGAAGGAAGGAAGGAAGGAAGGAAGTATTGCAGGAAGTATTCCAGGAAGGAAGCAAAGAAGCAAGAAGGGAAGGAAGGAAAAAAGTTAAGAAAGAAAGGGAGAAGGAAAGAAGGAAAGAAGGAAGGAAGTATATATGCTAGGAAAGAAGAAAAGAAGGAAAAAATAATTCCAGGAAGTATTCCAGGAAGTATTCCAGGAAGTATTCCCGGAAGTATTCCAGGAAGTATTGCAGAAAGGAAGGAAAGTAAGAAGGAATGAAGGTAAGAAGGAAAGAAGGAAGTATGTATTCCAGGAAGGAAGAAATGAAGGAAGTAAGTATTTCAGGAAGCATTACAGGAAGTATTCCAGGAAGTAGTCCAAAATGGAAGGAAGGAAGGAAGTATTGCAGGAAGTACTCCAGGAACGAAGGAAAGAAGCAAGGAGGGAAGGAAGGAAAGAAGTTAAGAAAGAAGGGGAGAAGGAAAGAAGGAAAGAGGGAAGGAAGTATGTATGCTAGGAAAGAAGAAAAGAAGGAAAAAAGAATTCCAGGAAGTATTCCAGGAAGTATTCCAGGAAGTATTCCAGAAAGGAAGGAAGGTAAGAAGGAAGGAAGGTAAGAAGGAAAGAAGGCAGTATGTATTCCAGGAAGGAAGAAATGAAGGAAGGAAGTATTTCAGGAAGCATTACAGGAAGTATTCCAGGAAGTAGTCCAAAATGGAAGGAAGGAAGGAAGGAAGTATTGCAGGAAGTATTCCAGGAAGGAAGAAAAGAAGCAAGGAGGGAAGGAAGGAAAGAAGTTAAGAAAGAATGGGAGAAGGAAAGAAGGAAAGAAGGAAGGAAGTATGTATGCTAGGAAAGAAGAAAAGAAGGAAAAAAGAATTCCAGGAAGTATTCCAGGAAGTATACCCGGAAGTATTCCAGAAAGGAAGGAAGGTAAGAAGGAAGGAAGGTAAGAAGGAAAGAAGGAAGTATGTATTCCAGGCAGGAAGAAATGAAGGAAGGAAGTATTTCAGGAAGCATTACAGCAAGTATTCCAGGAAGTAGTCCAAAATGGAAGGAAGGAAGGAAGTATTGCAGGGAATATTCCAGGAAGGAAGGAAAGAAGCAAGGAGGGAAGGACGGAAAGAAGTTAAGTAAGAAGGGGAGAAGGAAAGAAGGAAAGAAGGAAGGAAGTATGTATGCTAGGAAAGAAGAAAAGAAGGAAAAAAGAATTCCAGGAAGTATTCCAGGAAGTATTCCAGGAAGTATTCCCCAAAGTATTCCAGGAAGTATTCCAGAAAGGGAGGAAGGTAAGAAGGAAGGAAGGTAAAAAGGAAAGAAGGAAGTATGTATTCCCGGTAGGAAGAAATGAAGGAAGGAAGTATTTCAGGAAGCATTAGAGGAAGTATTCCAGGAAGTAGTCCAAAATGGAAGGAAGGAAGGAAGGAAGGAAGGAAGGAAGGAAGGAAGGAAGGAAGGAAGGACAGAAGGAAGGAAGGAAGGAAGGAAGGAAGGAAGGAAGGAAGGAAGGAAGGAAGGAAGGAAGGAAGGAAGGAAGGAAGGAAGGAAGGAAGGAAGGAAGGAAGGAAGTATTCCAGGAAGGAAGGAAAAAAGCAAGGAGGGAAGGAAGGAAAGAAGTTAAGAAAGAAGGGGAGAAGAAAAGAAGGAAAGAAGGAAGGAATTATGTATGCTAGGAAAGAAGAAAAGAAGGAAAAAAGAATTCCAGGAAGTATTCCAGGAAGTATTCCAGGAAGTATTCCCGCAAGTATTCCCGCAAGTATTCCAGAAAGGAAGGAAGGTAAGAAGGAAGGAAGGTAAGAAGGAAAGAAGGAAGTATGTATTCCAGGAAGGAAGAAATGAAGGAAGGAAGTATTTCAGGAAGCATTACAGGAAGTATTCCAGGAAGTAGTCCAAAATGGAAGGAAGGAAGGAAGGAAGGAAGTATTGCAGGAAGTATTCCAGGAAGGAAGAAAAGAAGCAAGGAGGGAAGGAAGGAAAGAAGTTAAGAAAGAAGGGGAGAAGGAAAGAAGAAAAGAAGGAAGGAAGTATGTATGCTAGGAAAGAAGAAAAGAAGGAAAAAAGAATTCCAGGAAGTATTCCAGGAAGTATACCCGGAAGTGTTCCAGAAAGGAAGGAAGGTAAGAAGGAAGGAAGGTAAGAAGGAAAGAAGGAAGTATGTATTCCAGGAAGGAAGAAATGAAGGAAGGAAGTATTTCAGGAAGCATTACAGGAAGTATTCCAGGAAGTAGTCCAAAATGGAAGGAAGGAAGGAAGTATTGCAGGGAATATTCCAGGAAGGAAGGAAAGAAGCAAGGAGGGAAGGACGGAAAGAAGTTAAGTAAGAAGGGGAGAAGGAAAGAAGGAAAGAAGGAAGGAAGTATGTATGCTAGGAAAGAAGAAAAGAAGGAAAAAAGAATTCCAGGAAGTATTCCAGGAAGTATTCCAGGAAGTATTCCAGAAAGCAAGGAAGGTAAGAAGGAAGGAAGGTAAGAAGGAAAGAAGGAAGTATGTATTCCAGGAAGGAAGAAATGAAGGAAGGAAGTATTTCAGGAAGCATTACAGGAAGTATTCCAGGAAGTAGTCCAAAATGGAAGGAAGGAAGGAAGGAAGTATTGCAGGAAGTATTCCAGGAAGGAAGAAAAGAAGCAAGGAGGGAAGGAAGGAAAGAAGTTAAGAAAGAAGGGGAGTAGGAAAGAAGGAAAGAAGGAAGGAAGTATGTATGCTAGGAAAGAAGAAAAGAAGGAAAAAAGAATTCCAGGAAGTATTCCAGGAAGTATTCCAGGAAGTATTCCAGGAAGTATTCCAGAAAGGAAGGAATGTAAGAAGGACGGAAGGTAAGAAGGAAGGAAGGTAAGAAGGAAAGAAGGAAGTATGTATTCCAGGAAGGAAGAAATGAAGGAAGTAACTATTTCAGGAAGCATTACAGGAAGTATTCCTGGAAGTAGTCCAACATGGAAGGAAGGAAGGAAGGAAGGAAGGAAGTATTGCAGGAAGTATTCCAGGAAGGAAGGAAAGAAGCAAGGAGGGAAGGAAGGAAAGAAGTTAAGAAAGAAGGTGAGAAGGAAAGAAGGAAAGAAGGAAGGAAGTATGTATGCAAGGAAAGAAGAAAAGAAGGAAAAAAGAATTCCAGGAAGTATTCCAGGAAGTATTCCAGGAAGTATTTCAGGAAGTATTCCAGGAAGTAATCTAGAAAGGAAGGAAGGTAAGAAGGAAGGAAGGTAAGAAGGAAAGAAGGCAGTATGTATTCCAGGAAGGAAGAAAAGAAGCAAGGAGGGAAGGAAGGAAAGAAGTTAAGAAAGAAGGGGAGAAGGAAAGAAGGAAAGAAGGAAGGAAGTATGTATGCTAGGAAAGAAGAAAAGAAGGAAAAAAGAATTCCAGGAAGTATTCCAGGAAGTATACCCGGAAGTATTCCAGAAAGGAAGGAAGGTAAGAAGGAAGGAAGGTAAGAAGGAAAGAAGGAAGGATGTATTCCAGGAAGGAAGAAATGAAGGAAGGAAGTATTTCAGGAAGCATTACAGGAAGTATTCCAGGAAGTAGTCCAAAATGGAAGGAAGGAAGGAAGTATTGCAGGGAATATTCCAGGAAGGAAGGAAAGAAGCAAGGAGGGAAGGACGGAAAGAAGTTAAGTAAGAAGGGGAGAAGGAAAGAAGGAAAGAAGTAAGGAAGTATGTATGCTAGGAAAGAAGAAAAGAAGGAAAAAAGAATTCCAGGAAGTATTCCAGGAAGTATTCCAGGAAGTATTCCAGAAAGGAAGGAAGGTAAGAAGGAAGGAAGGTAAGAAGGAAAGAAGGCAGTATGTATTCCAGGAAGGAAGAAATGAAGGAAGGAAGTATTTCAGGAAGCATTACAGGAAGTATTCCAGGAAGTAGTCCAAAATGGAAGGAAGGAAGGAAGGAAGGAACTATTGCAGGAAGTATTCCAGGAAGGAAGAAAAGAAGCAAGGAGGGAAGGAAGGAAAGAAGTTAAGAAAGAAGGGGAGAAGGAAAGAAGGAAAGAAGGAAGGAAGTATGTATGCTAGGAAAGAAGAAAAGAAGGAAAAAAGAATTCCAGGAAGTATTCCAGGAAGTATACCCTGAAGTATTCCAGAAAGGAAGGAAGGTAAGAAGGAAGGAAGGTAAGAAGGAAAGAAGGAAATATGTATTCCAGGAAGGAAGAAATGAAGGAAGGATGTGTTTCAGGAAGTGTTACAGGAAGTATTCCAGGAAGTAGTCCAAAATGGAAGGAAGGAAGGAAGGAAGGAAGGAAGTATTGCAGGAAGTATTCCAGGAAGGAAGGAAAGAAGCAAGGAGGGAATGAAGGAAAGAAGTTAAGAAAGAAGGGGAGAAGAAAAGAAGGAAAGAAGGAAGGAATTATGTATGCTAGGAAAGAAGAAAAGAAGGAAAAAAGAATTCCAGGAAGTATTCCAGGAAGTATTCCAGGAAGTATTCCCGCAAGTATTCCCGCAAGTATTCCAGAAAGGAAGGAAGGTAAGAAGGAAGGAAGGTAAAAAGGAAAGAAGGAAGTATGTATTCCAGGAAGGAAGAAATGAAGGAAGGAAGTATTTCAGGAAGCATTACAGGAAGTATTCCAGGAAGTAGTCCAAAATGGAAGGAAGGAAGGAAGGAAGTATTGCAGGAAGTATTCCAGGAAGGAAGAAAAGAAGCAAGGAGGGAAGGAAGGAAAGAAGTTAAGAAAGAAGGGGAGAAGGAAAGAAGAAAAGAAGGAAGGAAGTATGTATGCTAGGAAAGAAGAAAAGAAGGAAAAAAGAATTCCAGGAAGTATTCCAGGAAGTATACCCGGAAGTGTTCCAGAAAGGAAGGAAGGTAAGAAGGAAGGAAGGTAAGAAGGAAAGAAGGAAGTATGTATTCCAGGAAGGAAGAAATGAAGGAAGGAAGTATTTCAGGAAGCATTACAGGAAGTATTCCAGGAAGTAGTCCAAAATGGAAGGAAGGAAGGAAGTATTGCAGGGAATATTCCAGGAAGGAAGGAAAGAAGCAAGGAGGGAAGGACGGAAAGAAGTTAAGTAAGAAGGGGAGAAGGAAAGAAGGAAAGAAGGAAGGAAGTATGTATGCTAGGAAAGAAGAAAAGAAGGAAAAAAGAATTCCAGGAAGTATTCCAGGAAGTATTCCAGGAAGTATTCCAGAAAGCAAGGAAGGTAAGAAGGAAGGAAGGTAAGAAGGAAAGAAGGAAGTATGTATTCCAGGAAGGAAGAAATGAAGGAAGGAAGTATTTCAGGAAGCATTACAGGAAGTATTCCAGGAAGTAGTCCAAAATGGAAGGAAGGAAGGAAGGAAGTATTGCAGGAAGTATTCCAGGAAGGAAGAAAAGAAGCAAGGAGGGAAGGAAGGAAAGAAGTTAAGAAAGAAGGGGAGTAGGAAAGAAGGAAAGAAGGAAGTAAGTATGTATGCTAGGAAAGAAGAAAAGAAGGAAAAAAGAATTCCAGGAAGTATTCCAGGAAGTATTCCAGGAAGTATTCCAGGAAGTATTCCAGAAAGGAAGGAATGTAAGAAGGACGGAAGGCAAGAAGGAAGGAAGGTAAGAAGGAAACAAGGAAGTATGTATTCCAGGAAGGAAGAAATGAAGGAAGTAACTATTTCAGGAAGCATTACAGGAAGTATTCCTGGAAGTAGTCCAACATGGAAGGAAGGAAGGAAGGAAGGAAGGAAGGAAGGAAGGAAGGAAGGAAGTATTGCAGGAAGTATTCCAGGAAGGAAGGAAAGAAGCAAGGAGGGAAGGAAGGAAAGAAGTTAAGAAAGAAGGTGAGAAGGAAAGAAGGAAAGAAGGAAGGAAGTATGTATGCTAGGAAAGAAGAAAAGAAGGAAAAAAGAATTCCAGGAAGTATTCCAGGAAGTATTCCAGGAAGTATTTCAGGAAGTATTCCAGGAAGTAATCTAGAAAGGAAGGAAGGTAAGAAGGAAGGAAGGTAAGAAGGAAAGAAGGCAGTATGTATTCCAGGAAGGAAGAAAAGAAGCAAGGAGGGAAGGAAGGAAAGAAGTTAAGAAAGAAGGGGAGAAGGAAAGAAGGAAAGAAGGAAGGAAGTATGTATGCTAGGAAAGAAGAAAAGAAGGAAAAAAGAATTCCAGGAAGTATTCCAGGAAGTATACCCGGAAGTATTCCAGAAAGGAAGGAAGGTAAGAAGGAAGGAAGGTAAGAAGGAAAGAAGGAAGGATGTATTCCAGGAAGGAAGAAATGAAGGAAGGAAGTATTTCAGGAAGCATTACAGGAAGTATTCCAGGAAGTAGTCCAAAATGGAAGGAAGGAAGGAAGTATTGCAGGGAATATTCCAGGAAGGAAGGAAAGAAGCAAGGAGGGAAGGACGGAAAGAAGTTAAGTAAGAAGGGGAGAAGGAAAGAAGGAAAGAAGGAAGGAAGTATGTATGCTAGGAAAGAAGAAAAGAAGGAAAAAAGAATTCCAGGAAGTATTCCAGGAAGTATTCCAGGAAGTATTCCAGAAAGGAAGGAAGGTAAGAAGGAAGGAAGGTAAGAAGGAAAGAAGGCAGTATGTATTCCAGGAAGGAAGAAATGAAGGAAGGAAGTATTTCAGGAAGCATTACAGGAAGTATTCCAGGAAGTAGTCCAAAATGGAAGGAAGGAAGGAAGGAACTATTGCAGGAAGTATTCCAGGAAGGAAGAAAAGAAGCAAGGAGGGAAGGAAGGAAAGAAGTTAAGAAAGAAGGGGAGAAGGAAAGAAGGAAAGAAGGAAGGAAGTATGTATGCTAGGAAAGAAGAAAAGAAGGAAAAAAGAATTCCAGGAAGTATTCCAGGAAGTATACCCTGAAGTATTCCAGAAAGGAAGGAAGGTAAGAAGGAAGGAAGGTAAGAAGGAAAGAAGGAAATATGTATTCCAGGAAGGAAGAAATGAAGGAAGGATGTGTTTCAGGAAGCGTTACAGGAAGTATTCCAGGAAGTAGTCCAAAATGGAAGAAAGGAAGGAAGGAAGGAAGTATTGCAGGAAGTATTCCAGGAAGGAAGGAAAGAAGCAAGGAGGGAATGAAGGAAAGAAGTTAAGAAAGAAGGGGAGAAGAAAAGAAGGAAAGAAGGAAGGAATTATGTATGCTAGGAAAGAAGAAAAGAAGGAAAAAAGAATTCCAGGAAGTATTCCAGGAAGTATTCCAGGAAGTATTCCCGCAAGTATTCCCGCAAGTATTCCAGAAAGGAAGGAAGGTAAGAAGGAAGGAAGGTAAGAAGGAAAGAAGGAAGTATGTATTCCAGGAAGGAAGAAATGAAGGAAGGAAGTATTTCAGGAAGCATTACAGGAAGTATTCCAGGAAGTAGCCCAAAATGGAAGGAAGGAAGGAAGGAAGTATTGCAGGAAGTATTCCAGGAAGGAAGAAAAGAAGCAAGGAGGGAAGGAAGGAAAGAAGTTAAGAAAGAAGGGGAGAAGGAAAGAAGGAAAGAAGGAAGGAAGTATGTATGCTAGGAAAGAAGAAAAGAAGGAAAAAAGAATTCCAGGAAGTATTCCAGGAAGTTTACCCGGAAGTATTCCAGAAAGGAAGGAAGGTAAGAAGGAAGGAAGGTAAGAAGGAAAGAAGGAAGTATGTATTCCAGGAAGGAAGAAATGAAGGAAGGAAGTATTTCAGGAAGCATTACAGGAAGTATTCCAGGAAGTAGTCCAAAATGGAAGGAAGGAAGGAAGTATTGCAGGGAATATTCCAGGAAGGAAGGAAAGAAGCAAGGAGGGAAGGACGGAAAGAGGTTAAGTAAGAAGGGGAGAAGGAAAGAAGGAAAGAAGGAAGGATGTATGTATGCTAGGAAAGAAGAAAAGAAGGAAAAAAGAATTCCAGGAAGTATTCCAGGAAGTATTCCAGGAAGTATTCCAGAAAGGAAGGAAGGTAAGAAGGAAGGAAGGTAAGAAGGAAAGAAGGCAGTATGTATTCCAGGAAGGAAGAAATGAAGGAAGGAAGTATTTCAGGAAGCGTTACAGGAAGTATACCAGGAAGTAGTCCAAAATGGAAGGAAGGAAGGAAGGAAGTATTGCAGGAAGTATTCCAGGAAGGAAGAAAAGAAGCAAGGAGGGAAGGAAGGAAAGAAGTTAAGAAAGAAGGGGAGAAGGAAAGAAGGAAAGAAGGAAGGAAGTATGTATGCTAGGAAAGAAGAAAAGAAGGAAAAAAGAATTCCAGGAAGTATTCCAGGAAGTATACCCGGAAGTATTCCAGAAAGGAAGGAAGGTAAGAAGGAAGGAAGGTAAGAAGGAAAGAAGGAAGTATGTATTCCAGGAAGGAAGAAATGAAGGAAGGAAGTATTTCAGGAAGCATTACAGGTAGTATTCCAGGAAGTAGTCCAAAATGGAAAGAAGGAAGGAAGTATTGCAGGGAATATTCCAGGAAGGAAGGAAAGAAGCAAGGAGGGAAGGACGGAAAGAAGTTAAGTAAGAAGGGGAGAAGGAAAGAAGGAAAGAAGGAAGGAAGTATGTATGCTAGGAAAGAAGAAAAGAAGGAAAAAAGACTTCCATGAAGTATTCCAGGAAGTATTCCCGGAAGTATTCCCGGAAGTATTCCAGAAAGGAAGGAAGGTAAGAAGGAAGGAAGGTAAGAAGGAAAGAAGGAAGTATGTATTCCAGGAAGGAAGAAATGAAGGAAGGAAGTATTTCAGGAAGCATTACAGGAAGTATTCCAGGAAGTAGTCCAAAATGGAAGGAAGGAAGGAAGGAAGGAAGTATTGCAGGAAGTATTACAGGAAGGAAGAAATGAAGGAAGGAAGTATTTCAGGAAGCATTAAAGGAAGTATTCCAGGAAGTAGTCCAAAATGGAAGGAAGGAAGGAAGGAAGTATTGCAGGAAGTATTCCAGGAAGGAAGAAAAGAAGCAAGGAGGGAAGGAAGGAAAGAAGTTAAGAAAGAAGGGGAGAAGGAAAGAAGGAAAGAAGGAAAGAAGGAAGGAAGTATGTATGCTAGGAAAGAAGAAAAGAAGGAAAAAAGAATTCCAGGAAGTATTCCAGGAAGTATACCCGGAAGTATTCCAGAAAGGAAGGAAGGTAAGAAGGAAGGAAGGTAAGAAGGAAAGAAGGAAGTATGTATTCCAGGAAGGAAGAAATGAAGGAAGGAAGTATTTAAGGAAGCATTACAGGAAGTATTCCAGCAAGTAGTCCAAAATGGAAGGAAGGAAGGAAGGAAGTATTGCAGGGAATATTCCAGGAAGGAAGGAAAGAAGCAAGGAGGGAAGGAAGGAAAGAAGTGAAGAAAGAAGGGGAGTAGGAAGGAAGGAAAGAAGGAAGGAAGTATGTATGCTAGGAAAGAAGAAAAGAAGGAAAGAAGAATTCCAGGAAGTATTCCATGAAGTATTCCAGGAAGTATTCCAGGAAGTATTCCCGGAAGTATTCCAGAAAGGAAGGTAGGTAAGAAGGAAGGAAGGTAAGAAGGAAAGAGAAAATATGTATTCCAGGAAGGAAGAAATGAAGGAAGGATGTGTTTCAGGAAGCGTTACAGGAAGTATTCCAGGAAGTAGTCCAAAATGGAAGGAAGGAAGGAAGGAAGGAAGGAAGTATTGCAGGAAGTATTCCAGGAAGGAAGGAAAGAAGCAAGAAGGGAAAGAAGGAAAAAAGTTAAGAAAGAAAGGGAGAAGGAAAGAAGGAAAGAAGGAAGGAAGTATATATGCTAGGAAAGAAGAAAAGAAGGAAAAAATAATTCCAGGAAGTATTCCAGGAAGTATTCCAGGAAGTATTCCCGGAAGTATTCCAGGAAGTATTGCAGAAAGGAAGGAAGGTAAGAAGGAATGAAGTTAAGAAGGAAAGAAGGAAGTATGTATTCCAGGAAGGAAGAAATGAAGGAAGTAAGTATTTCAGGAAGCATTACAGGAAGTATTCCAGGAAGTAGTCCAAAATGGAAGGAAGGAAGGAAGTATTGCAGGAAGTACTCCAGGAACGAAGGAAAGAAGCAAGGAGGGAAGGAAGGAAAGAAGTTAAGAAAGAAGGGGAGAAGGAAAGAAGGAAAGAGGGAAGGAAGTATGTATGCTAGGAAAGAAGAAAAGAAGGAAAAAAGAATTCCAGGAAGTATTCCAGGAAGTATTCCAGGAAGTATTCCAGAAAGGAAGGAAGGTAAGAAGGAAGGAAGGTAAGAGGGAAAGAAGGCAGTATGTATTCCAGGAAGGAAGAAATGAAGGAAGGAAGTATTTCAGGAAGCATTACAGGAAGTATTCCAGGAAGTAGTCCAAAATGGAAGGAAGGAAGGAAGGAAGTATTGCAGGAAGTATTCCAGGAAGGAAGAAAAGAAGCAAGGAGGGAAGGAAGGAAAGAAGTTAAGAAAGAAGGGGAGAAGGAAAGAAGGAAAGAAGGAAGGAAGTATGTATGCTAGGAAAGAAGAAAAGAAGGAAAAAAGAATTCCAGGAAGTATTCCAGGAAGTATACCCGGAAGTATTCCAGAAAGGAAGGAAGGTAAGAAGGAAGGAAGGTAAGAAGGAAAGAAGGAAGTATGTATTCCAGGAAGGAAGAAATGAAGGAAGGAAGTATTTCAGGAAGCATTACAGCAAGTATTCCAGGAAGTAGTCCAAAATGGAAGGAAGGAAGGAAGTATTGCAGGGAATATTCCAGGAAGGAAGGAAAGAAGCAAGGAGGGAAGGACGGAAAGAAGTTAAGTAAGAAGGGGAGAAGGAAAGAAGGAAAGAAGGAAGGAAGTATGTATGCTAGGAAAGAAGAAAAGAAGGAAAAAAGAATTCCAGGAAGTATTCCAGGAAGTATTCCAGGAAGTATTCCCCGAAGTATTCCAGGAAGTATTCCAGAAAGGGAGGAAGGTAAGAAGGAAGGAAGGTAAAAAGGAAAGAAGGAAGTATGTATTCCCGGTAGGAAGAAATGAAGGAAGGAAGCATTTCAGGAAGCATTAGAGGAAGTATTCCAGGAAGTAGTCCAAAATGGAAGGAAGGAAGGAAGGAAGGAAGGAAGGAAGGAAGGAAGGAAGGAAGGAAGGAAGGAAGGAAGGAAGGAAGGAAGGAAGGAAGGAAGGAAGGAAGGAAGGAAGGAAGGAAGGAAGGAAAGAAGGAAGGAAGGAAGGAAGGAAGGAAGGAAGGAAGGAAGGAAGGAAGGAAGGAAGGAAGGAAGGAAGGAAGGAAGGAAGGAAGGAAGGAAGGAAGGAAGGAAGGAAGGAAGGAAGGAAGGAAGGAAGGAAGGAAGGAAGGAAGGAAGGAAGGAAGGAAGGAAGGAAGGAAGGAAGGAAGGAAGGAAGGAAGGAAGGAAGGAAGGAAGGAAGGAAGGAAGGAAGGAAGGAAGTATTCCAGGAAGGAAGGAAAGAAGCAAGGAGGGAAGGAAGGAAAGAAGTTAAGAAAGAAGGGGAGAAGAAAAGAATGAAAGAAGGAAGGAATTATGTATGCTAGGAAAGAAGAAAAGAAGGAAAAAAGAATTCCAGGAAGTATTCCAGGAAATATTCCAGGAAGTATTCCCGCAAGTATTCCCGCAAGTATTCCAGAAAGGAAGGAAGGTAAGAAGGAAGGAAGGTAAGAAGGAAAGAAGGAAGTATGTATTCCAGGAAGGAAGAAATGAAGGAAGGAAGTATTTCAGGAAGCATTACAGGAAGTATTCCAGGAAGTAGTCCAAAATGGAAGGAAGGAAGGAAGGAAGGAAGTATTGCAGGAAGTATTCCAGGAAGGAAGAAAAGAAGCAAGGAGGGAAGGAAGGAAAGAAGTTAAGAAAGAAGGGGAGAAGGAAAGAAGGAAAGAAGGAAGGAAGTATGTATGCTAGGAAAGAAGAAAAGAAGGAAAAAAGAATTCCAGGAAGTATTCCAGGAAGTATACCCGGAAGTATTCCAGAAAGGAAGGAAGGTAAGAAGGAAGGAAGGTAAGAAGGAAAGAAGGAAGTATGTATTCCAGGAAGGAAGAAATGAAGGAAGGAAGTATTTCAGGAAGCATTACAGGAAGTATTCCAGGAAGTAGTCCAAAATGGACGGAAGGAAGGAAGTATTGCAGGGAATATTCCAGGAAGGAAGGAAAGAAGCAAGGAGGGAAGGACGGAAAGAAGTTAAGTAAGAAGGGGAGAAGGAAAGAAGGAAAGAAGGAAGGAAGTATGTATGCTAGGAAAGAAGAAAAGAAGGAAAAAAGAATTCCAGGAAGTATTCCAGGAAGTATTCCAGGAAGTATTCCAGAAAGGAAGGAAGGTAAGAAGGAAGGAAGGTAAGAAGGAAAGAAGGAAGTATGTATTCCAGGAAGGAAGAAATGAAGGAAGGAAGTATTTCAGGAAGCATTACAGGAAGTATTCCAGGAAGTAGTCCAAAATGGAAGGAAGGAAGGAAGGAAGTATTGCAGGAAGTATTCCAGGAAGGAAGGAAAGAAGCAAGGAGGGAAGGAAGGAAAGAAGTTAAGAAAGAAGGTGAGAAGGAAAGAAGGAAAGAAGGAAGGAAGTATGTATGCTAGGAAAGAAGAAAAGAAGGAAAAAAGAATTCCAGGAAGTATTCCAGGAAGTATTCCAGGAAGTATTTCAGGAAGTATTCCAGGAAGTAATCTAGAAAGGAAGGAAGGTAAGAAGGAAGGAAGGTAAGAAGGAAAGAAGGCAGTATGTATTCCAGGAAGGAAGAAAAGAAGCAAGGAGGGAAGGAAGGAAAGAAGTTAAGAAAGAAGGGGAGAAGGAAAGAAGGAAAGAAGGAAGGAAGTATGTATGCTAGGAAAGAAGAAAAGAAGGAAAAAAGAATTCCAGGAAGTATTCCAGGAAGTGTACCCGGAAGTATTCCAGAAAGGAAGGAAGGTAAGAAGGAAGGAAGGTAAGAAGGAAAGAAGGAAGTATGTATTCCAGGAAGGAAGAAATGAAGGAAGGAAGTATTTCAGGAAGCATTACAGGAAGTATTCCAGGAAGTAGTCCAAAATGGAAGGAAGGAAGGAAGTATTGCAGGGAATATTCCAGGCTGGAAGGAAAGAAGCAAGGAGGGAAGGACGGAAAGAAGTTAAGTAAGAAGGGGAGAAGGAAAGAAGGAAAGAAGGAAGGAAGTATGTATGCTAGGAAAGAAGAAAAGAAGGAAAAAAGAATTCCAGGAAGTATTCCAGGAAGTATTCCAGGAAGTATTCCAGAAAGGAAGGAAGGTAAGAAGGAAGGAAGGTAAGAAGGAAAGAAGGCAGTATGTATTCCAGGAAGGAAGAAATGAAGGAAGGAAGTATTTCAGGAAGCATTACAGGAAGTATTCCAGGAAGTAGTCCAAAATGGAAGGAAGGAAGGAAGGAAGTATTGCAGGAAGTATTCCAGGAAGGAAGAAAAGAAGCAAGGAGGGAAGGAAGGAAAGAAGTTAAGAAAGAAGGGGAGAAGGAAAGAAGGAAAGAAGGAAGGAAGTATGTATGCTAGGAAAGAAGAAAAGAAGGAAAAAAGAATTCCAGGAAGTATTCCAGGAAGTATACCCTGAAGTATTCCAGAAAGGAAGGAAGGTAAGAAGGAAGGAAGGTAAGAAGGAAAGAAGGAAGTATGTATTCCAGGAAGGAAGAAATGAAGGAAGGAAGTATTTCAGGAAGCATTACAGGAAGTATTCCAGGAAGTAGTCCAAAATGGAAGGAAGGAAGGAAGGAAGTATTGCAGGAAGTATTCCAGGAAGGAAGAAAAGAAGCAAGGAGGGAAGGAAGGAAAGAAGTTAAGAAAGAAGGGGAGAAGGAAAGAAGGAAAGAAGGAAGGAAGTATGTATGCTAGGAAAGAAGAAAAGAAGGAAAAAAGAATTCCAGGAAGTATTCCAGGAAGTATTCCAGGAAGTATTCCCGGAAGTATTCCAGGAAGTATTCCAGAAAGGAAGGAAGGTAAGAAGGAAGGAAGGTAAGAAGGAAAGAAGGAAGTATGTATTCCAGGAAGGAAGAAATGAAGGAAGGAAGTATTTCAGGAAGCATTACAGGAAGTATTCCAGGAAGTAGTCCAAAATGGAAGGAAGGAAGGAAGTATTGCAGGAAGTATTCCAGGAAGGAAGAAAAGAAGCAAGGAGGGAAGGAAGGAAAGAAGTTAAGAAAGAAGGGGAGAAGGAAAGAAGGAAAGAAGGAAGGAAGTATGTATGCTAGGAAAGAAGAAAAGAAGGAAAAAAGAATTCCAGGAAGTATTCCAGGAAGTATACCCGGAAGTATTCCAGAAAGGAAGGAAGGTAAGAAGGAAGGAAGGTAAGAAGGAAAGAAGGAAGTATGTATTCCAGGAAGGAAGAAATGAAGGAAGGAAGTATTTCAGGAAGCATTACAGGAAGTATTCCAGAAAGTAGTCCAAAATGGAAGGAAGGAAGGAAGTATTGCACGGAATATTCCAGGAAGGAAGGAAAGAAGCAAGGAGGGAAGGACGGAAAGAAGTTAAGTAAGAAGGGGAGAAGGAAAGAAGGAAAGAAAGAAGGAAGTATGTATGCTAGGAAAGAAGAAAAGAAGGAAAAAATAATTCCAGGAAGTATTCCAGGAAGTATTCCAGGAAGTATTCCCCGAAGTATTCCAGGAAGTATTCCAGAAAGGGAGGAAGGTAAGAAGGAAGGAAGTTAAAAAGGAAAGAAGGAAGTATGTATTCCCGGTAGGAAGAAATGAAGGAAGTAAATATTTTAGGAAGCATTAGAGGAAGTATTCCAGGAAGTAGTCCAAAATGGAAGGAAGGAAGGAAGGAAGGAAGGAAGGAAGGAAGGAAGGAAGGAAGGAAGGAAGGAAGGAAGGAAGGAAGGAAGGAAGGAAGGAAGGAAGGAAGGAAGGAAGGAAGGAAGGAAGGAAGGAAGGAAGGAAGGAAGGAAGGAAGGAAGGAAGGAAGGAAGGAAGGAAGGAAGGAAGGAAGGAAGGAAGGAAGTATTCCAGGAAGGAAGGAAAGAAGCAAGGAGGGAAGGAAGGAAAGAAGTTAAGAAAGAAGGGGAGAAGAAAAGAAGGAAAGAAGGAAGGAATTATGTATGCTAGGAAAGAAGAAAAGAAGGAAAAAAGAATTCCAGGAAGTATTCCAGGAAGTATTCCAGGAAGTATTCCAGGAAGTATTCCCGCAAGTATTCCAGAAAGGAAGGAAGGTAAGAAGGAAGGAAGGTAAGAAGGAAAGAAGGAAGTATGTATTCCAGGAAGGAAGAAATGAAGGAAGGAATTATTACAGGAAGCATTACAGGAAGTATTCCAGGAAGTAGTCCAAAATTGAAGGAAGGAAGGAAGTATTGCAGGAAGTATTCCAGGAAGGAAGAAAAGAAGCAAGGACGGAAGGAAGGAAAGAAGTTAAGTAAGAAGGGGAGAAGGAAAGAAGGAAAGAAGGAAGGAAGTATGTATGCTAGGAAAGAAGAAAAGAAGGAAAAAAGAATTCCAGGAAGTATTCCAGGAAGTATACCTGGAAGTATTCCCCGAAGTATTCCAGGTAGTATTCCAGAAAGGGAGGAAGGTAAGAAGGAAGGAAGGTAAAAAGGAAAGAAGGAAGTATGTATTCCCGGTAGGAAGAAATGAAGGAAGTAAATATTTCAGGAAGCATTAGAGGAAGTATTCCAGGAAGTAGTCCAAAATGGAAGGAAGGAAGGAAGGACGGAAGGACGGAAGGAAGGAAGGAAGGAAGGAAGGAAGGAAGGAAGGAAGGAAGTATTCCAGGAAGGAAGGAAAGAAGCAAGGAGGGAAGGAAGGAAAGAAGTTAAGAAAGAAGGGGAGAAGAAAAGAAGGAAAGAAGGACGGAATTATGTATGCTAGGAAAGAAGAAAAGAAGGAAAAAAGAATTCCAGGAAGTATTCCAGGAAGTATTCCAGGAAGTATTCCAGGAAGTATTCCCGCAAGTATTCCAGAAAGGAAGGAAGGTAAGAAGGAAGGAAGGTAAGAAGGAAAGAAGGAAGTATGTATTCCAGGAAGGAAGAAATGAAGGAAGGAAGTATTTCAGGAAGCATTACAGGAAGTATTCCAGGAAGTAGTCCAAAATGGAAGGAAGGAAGGAAGGAAGTATTGCAGGAAGTATTCCAGGAAGGAAGAAAAGAAGCAAGGAGGGAAGGAAGGAAAGAAGTTAAGAAAGAAGGGGAGAAGGAAAGAAGGAAAGAAGGAAGGAAGTATGTATGCTAGGAAAGAAGAAAAGAAGGAAAAAAGAATTCCAGGAAGTATTCCAGGAAGTATACCCGGAAGTATTCCAGAAAGGAAGGAAGGTAAGAAGGAAGGAAGGTAAGAAGGAAAGAAGGAAGTATGTATTCCAGGAAGGAAGAAATGAAGGAAGGAAGTATTTCAGGAAGCATTACAGGAAGTATTCCAGGAAGTAGTCCAAAATGGAAGGAAGGAAGGAAGTATTGCAGGGAATATTCCAGGAAGGAAGGAAAGAAGCAAGGAGGGAAGGACGGAAAGAAGTTAAGTAAGAAGGGGAGAAGGAAAGAAGGAAAGAAGGAAGGAAGTATGTATGCTAGGAAAGAAGAAAAGAAGGAAAAAAGAATTCCAGGAAGTATTCCAGGAAGTATTCCAGGAAGTATTCCAGAAAGGAAGGAAGGTAAGAAGGAAGGAAGGTAAGAAGGAAAGAAGGCAGTATGTATTCCAGGAAGGAAGAAATGAAGGAAGGAAGTATTTCAGGAAGCATTACAGGAAGTATTCCAGGAAGTAGTCCAAAATGGAAGGAAGGAAGGAAGGAAGTATTGCAGGAAGTATTCCAGGAAGGAAGGAAAGAAGCAAGGAGGGAAGGAAGGAAAGAAGTTAAGAAAGAAGGGGAGAAGAAAAGAAGGAAAGAAGGAAGGAATTATGTATGCTAGGAAAGAAGAAAAGAAGGAAAAAAGAATTCCAGGAAGTATTCCAGGAAGTATTCCAGGAAGTATTCCCGCAAGTATTCCCGCAAGTATTCCAGAAAGGAAGGAAGGTAAGAAGGAAGGAAGGTAAGAAGGAAAGAAGGAAGTATGTATTCCAGGAAGGAAGAAATGAAGGAAGGAAGTATTTCAGAAAGCATTACAGGAAGTATTCCAGGAAGTAGTCCAAAATGGAAGGAAGGAAGGAAGTATTGCAGGAAGTATTCCAGGAAGGAAGGAAAGAAGCAAGGAGGGAAGGAAGGAAAGAAGTTAAGAAAGAAGGGGAGAAGGAAAGAAGGAAAGAAGGAAGGAAGTATGTATGCTAGGAAAGAAGAAAAGAAAGAAAAAAGAATTCCAGGAAGTATTCCAGGAAGTATTCCAGGAAGTATTCCCGCAAGTATTCCCGCAAGTATTCCAGAAAGGAAGGAAGGTAAGAAGGAAGGAAGGTAAGAATGAAAGAAGGAAGTATGTATTCCAGGAAGGAAGAAATGAAGGAAGGAAGTATTTCAGGATGCATTACAGGAAGTATTCCAGGAAGTAGTCCAAAATGGAAGGAAGGAAGGAAGTATTGCAGGAAGTATTCAAGGAAGGAAGGAAAGAAGCAAGGAGGGAAGGAAGGAAAGAAGTTAAGAAAGACGGGGAGAAGGAAAGAAGGAAAGAAGGAAGGAAGTATGTATGCTAGGAAAGAAGAAAAGAAGGAAAAAACAATTCCAGGAAATATTCCAAGAAGATTTCCAGGAAGTATTCCAGGAAGTATTCCAGGAAGTAATCCAGAAAGGAAGGAAGGTAAGAAGGAAGAAAGGTAAGAAGGAAATAAGGAAGTATGTATTTCAGGAAGGAAGAAATGAAGGAAGGAAGTATTTCAGGAAACATTACAGGAAGTATTCCAGGAAGTAGTCCAAAATGGAAGGAAGGAAGGAAGTATTGCAGGAAGTATTCCAGGAAGGAAGGAAAGAAGGAAGGAGGGAAGGAAGGAAAGAAGTTAAGAAAGAAGGGGAGAAGGAAAGAAGGAAAGAAGGAAGGAAGTATGTATCCTAGGAAAGAAGAAAAGAAGGAAAAAAGAATTCCAGGAAGTATTCCAGGAAGTATTCCAGGAAGTATTACCGGAAGTAATCCAGAAAGGAAGGAAGGTAAGAAGGAAGGAAGGTAAGAAGGAAAGAAGGAAGTATGTATTCCAGGAAGGAAGAAATGAAGGAAGGAAGTATTTCAGGAACCATTACAGGATGTATTCCAGGAAGTAGTCCAAAATGGAAGGAAGGAAGTATTTCAGGAAGTATTCCAGGAAGGAAGGAAAGAAGCAAAAAGGGAAGGAAGGAAAGAAGTGAAGAAAGAAGGGGAGGAGGAAAGAAGGAAAGAAGAAAGGAAGTATGTATGCTAGGAAAGAAGAAAAGAAGGAAAAAAGAATTCCAGGAAGTATTCTAGGAAGTATTCCCGGAAGTATACCAGGAAGTATTCCAGAAAGGAAGGAAGGTAAGAAGGAAGGAAGGTAAGAAGGAAAGAAGGAAGTATGTATTCCAGGAAGGAAGAAATGAAGGAAGGAAGTATTTCAGGAAGCATTACAGGAAGCATTCCAGGAAGTAGTCCAAAATAGAAGGAAGGAAGGAAGGAAGTATTGCAGGAAGTATTCCAGGAAGGAAGGAAAGAAGCAAGGAGGGAAGGAAGGAAAGAAGTTAAGAAAGAAGGGGAGAAGGAAAAAAGGAAAGAAGGAAGGAAGTATGTATGCTAGGAAAGAAGAAAAGAAGGAAAAAAGAATTCCAGGAAGTATTCCATGAAGTATTCCCGGAAGTATTCCCGGAAGTATCCCAGAAAGGATGGAAGGGAAGAAGGAAGGAAGGTAAGAAGGAAAGAAGGAAGTATGTATTCCAGGAAGGAAGAAATGAAGGAAGGAAGTATTACAGGAAGCATTACAGGAAGTATTCCAGGATGTAGTCCAAAATGGAGGGAAGGAAGGAAGGAAGTAATGCAGGAAGTATTCCAGGAAGGAAGGAAAGAAGCAAGGAGGGAAGGAAGGAAAGAAGTTAAGAAAGAAGGGGAGTAGGAAAGAAGGAAAGAAGGAAGGAAGTATGTATGCTAGGAAAGAAGAAAAGAAGGAAAAAAGAATTCCAGGAAGTATTCCAGGAAGTATTCCAGGAAGTATTCCCGGAAGTATTCCAGAAAGGAAGGAAGGTAAGAAGGAAGGAAGGTAAGAAGGAAAGAAGGAAGTATGTATTCCAGGAAGGAAGAAATGAAGGAAGGAAGTATTTCAGGAAGCATTACAGGAAGTATTCCAGGAAGTAGTCAAAAATGGAAGGAAGGAAGGAAGGAAGGAAGGAAGGAAGGAAGGAAGGAAGGAAGGAAGGAAGGAAGGAAGGAAGGAAGGAAGGAAGGAAGGAAGGAAGTATTGCAGGAAGTATTCCAGGAAGGAAGGAAAGAAGCAAGGAGGGAAGGAAGGAAAGAAGTTAAGAAAGAAGGTGAGAAGGAAAGAAGGAAAGAAGGAAGGAAGTATGTATGCTAGGAAAGAAGAAAAGAAGGAAAAAAGAATTCCAGGAAGTATTCCAGGAAGTATTCCAGGAAGTATTTCAGGAAGTATTCCAGGAAGTAATCTAGAAAGGAAGGAAGGTAAGAAGGAAGGAAGGTAAGAAGGAAAGAAGGCAGTATGTATTCCAGGAAGGAAGAAAAGAAGCAAGGAGGGAAGGAAGGAAAGAAGTTAAGAAAGAAGGGGAGAAGGAAAGAAGGAAAGAAGGAAGGAAGTATGTATGCTAGGAAAGAAGAAAAGAAGGAAAAAAGAATTCCAGGAAGTATTCCAGGAAGTATACCCGGAAGTATTCCAGAAAGGAAGGAAGGTAAGAAGGAAGGAAGGTAAGAAGGAAAGAAGGAAGGATGTATTCCAGGAAGGAAGAAATGAAGGAAGGAAGTATTTCAGGAAGCATTACAGGAAGTATTCCAGGAAGTAGTCCAAAATGGAAGGAAGGAAGGAAGTATTGCAGGGAATATTCCAGGAAGGAAGGAAAGAAGCAAGGAGGGAAGGACGGAAAGAAGTTAAGTAAGAAGGGGAGAAGGAAAGAAGGAAAGAAGGAAGGAAGTATGTATGCTAGGAAAGAAGAAAAGAAGGAAAAAAGAATTCCAGGAAGTATTCCAGGAAGTATTCCAGGAAGTATTCCAGAAAGGAAGGAAGGTAAGAAGGAAGGAATGTAAGAAGGAAAGAAGGCAGTATGTATTCCAGGAAGGAAGAAATGAAGGAAGGAAGTATTTCAGGAAGCATTACAGGAAGTATTCCAGGAAGTAGTCCAAAATGGAAGGAAGGAAGGAAGGAACTATTGCAGGAAGTATTCCAGGAAGGAAGAAAAGAAGTAAGGAGGGAAGGAAGGAAAGAAGTTAAGAAAGAAGGGGAGAAGGAAAGAAGGAAAGAAGGAAGGAAGTATGTATGCTAGGAAAGAAGAAAAGAAGGAAAAAAGAATTCCAGGAAGTATTCCAGGAAGTATACCCTGAAGTATTCCAGAAAGGAAGGAAGGTAAGAAGGAAGGAAGGTAAGAAGGAAAGAAGGAAATATGTATTCCAGGAAGGAAGAAATGAAGGAAGGATGTGTTTCAGGAAGCGTTACAGGAAGTATTCCAGGAAGTAGTCCAAAATGGAAGGAAGGAAGGAAGGAAGGAAGGAAGTATTGCAGGAAGTATTCCAGGAAGGAAGGAAAGAAGCAAGGAGGGAATGAAGGAAAGAAGTTAAGAAAGAAGGGGAGAAGAAAAGAAGGAAAGAAGGAAGGAAGTATGTATGCTAGGAAAGAAGAAAAGAAGGAAAAAAGAATTCCAGGAAGTATTCCAGGAAGTTTACCCGGAAGTATTCCAGAAAGGAAGGAAGGTAAGAAGGAAGGAAGGTAAGAAGGAAAGAAGGAAGTATGTATTCCAGGAAGGAAGAAATGAAGGAAGGAAGTATTTCAGGAAGCATTACAGGAAGTATTCCAGGAACTAGTCCAAAATGGAAGGAAGGAAGGAAGTATTGCAGGGAATATTCCAGGAAGGAAGGAAAGAAGCAAGGAGGGAAGGACGGAAAGAAGTTAAGTAAGAAGGGGAGAAGGAAAGAAGGAAAGAAGGAAGGATGTATGTATGCTAGGAAAGAAGAAAAGAAGGAAAAAAGAATTCCAGGAAGTATTCCAGGAAGTATTCCAGGAAGTATTCCAGAAAGGAAGGAAGGTAAGAAGGAAGGAAGGTAAGAAGGAAAGAAGGCAGTATGTATTCCAGGAAGGAAGAAATGAAGGAAGGAAGTATTTCAGGAAGCGTTACAGGAAGTATACCAGGAAGTAGTCCAAAATGGAAGGAAGGAAGGAAGGAAGTATTGCAGGAAGTATTCCAGGAAGGAAGAAAAGAAGCAAGGAGGGAAGGAAGGAAAGAAGTGAAGAAAGAAGGGGAGAAGGAAAGAAGGAAAGAAGGAAGGAAGTATGTATGCTAGGAAAGAAGAAAAGAAGGAAAAAAGAATTCCAGGAAGTATTCCAGGAAGTATACCCGGAAGTATTCCAGAAAGGAAGGAAGGTAAGAAGGAAGGAAGGTAAGAAGGAAAGAAGGAAGTATGTATTCCAGGAAGGAAGAAATGAAGGAAGGAAGTATTTCAGGAAGCATTACAGGTAGTATTCCAGGAAGTAGTCCCAAAATGGAAAGAAGGAAGGAAGTATTGCAGGGAATATTCCAGGAAGGAAGGAAAGAAGCAAGGAGGGAAGGACGGAAAGAAGTTAAGTAAGAAGGGGAGAAGGAAAGAAGGAAAGAAGGAAGGAAGTATGTATGCTAGGAAAGAAGAAAAGAAGGAAAAAAGACTTCCATGAAGTATTCCAGGAAGTATTCCCGGAAGTATTCCCGGAAGTATTCCAGAAAGGAAGGAAGGTAAGAAGGAAGGAAGGTAAGAAGGAAAGAAGGAAGTATGTATTCCAGGAAGGAAGAAATGAAGGAAGGAAGTATTTCAGGAAGCATTACAGGAAGTATTCCAGGAAGTAGTCCAAAATGGAAGGAAGGAAGGAAGGAAGGAAGTATTGCAGGAAGTATTACAGGAAGGAAGAAATGAAGGAAGGAAGTATTTCAGGAAGCATTAAAGGAAGTATTCCCAGGAAGTAGTCCAAAATGGAAGGAAGGAAGGAAGGAAGTATTGCAGGAAGTATTCCAGGAAGGAAGAAAAGAAGCAAGGAGGGAAGGAAGGAAAGAAGTTAAGAAAGAAGGGGAGAAGGAAAGAAGGAAAGAAGGAAAGAAGGAAGGAAGTATGTATGCTAGGAAAGAAGAAAAGAAGGAAAAAAGAATTCCAGGAAGTATTCCAGGAAGTATACCCGGAAGTATTCCAGAAAGGAAGGAAGGTAAGAAGGAAGGAAGGTAAGAAGGAAAGAAGGAAGTATGTATTCCAGGAAGGAAGAAATGAAGGAAGGAAGTATTTAAGGAAGCATTACAGGAAGTATTCCAGCAAGTAGTCCAAAATGGAAGGAAGGAAGGAAGGAAGTATTGCAGGAAGTATTCCAGGAAGGAAGGAAAGAAGCAAGGAGGGAAGGAAGGAAAGAAGTGAAGAAAGAAGGGGAGTAGGAAGGAAGGAAAGAAGGAAGGAAGTATGTATGCTAGGAAAGAAGAAAAGAAGGAAAGAAGAATTCCAGGAAGTATTCCATGAAGTATTCCAGGAAGTATTCCAGGAAGTATTCCCGGAAGTATTCCAGAAAGGAAGGTAGGTAAGAAGGAAGGAAGGTAAGAAGGAAAGAAGAAAATATGTATTCCAGGAAGGAAGAAATGAAGGAAGGATGTGTTTCAGGAAGCGTTACAGGAAGTATTCCAGGAAGTAGTCCAAAATGGAAGGAAGGAAGGAAGTATTGCAGGAAGTACTCCAGGAACGAAGGAAAGAAGCAAGGAGGGAAGGAAGGAAAGAAGTTAAGAAAGAAGGGGAGAAGGAAAGAAGGAAAGAGGGA
>JANCRA010000602.1:0-25505 GCA_024362935.1 Setophaga petechia | reverse complement strand
CTCCCTACTACTGAGAAGTTGCTGACAAGGGAACCACATAAACTCTGTGACTTTCCCCTTTCCATTAATTGGTCAAGCCTAGTAGCCCAAAATTTACAGGGTCAATCAAAGACAAACGCTAATCTAGTCAGAGGTCTATGAAAGGTCCAAAATTAATTGGAGTTCTTCTTAGACAATGGAAATGGAAGCAGAGCTACTAATCTATTTCCTTGCAACATATCCCTAAAACTCATTCCCTTCTATTCTTAACTAATGTACAGCCACCAGTACAATCAAGAAAAGATGAAACTTACAGATGTCAGCAAGGAAAGGATTTGAAAGAATTATTCCCATTAATCATTGCCTAGACAGTAACTCTATCATTAAAATTGGAGCCTTTATAGTAAGTACCACTTATGGGAAATTCAGGACTCCTGGGCAATGGACCAAGAGGATTAAGCAGAAGCCATTGATTGTTGACATGATGCACTTACACATTCTAACTCTCTGCACATGCTAATCCCGCATTTCATATTGGTGCCTTTGTCTTGTTCATGCATTCTGCATGCACCTCTCAGAAGATGTGTATGGTTATATTCCAGGTGCTTTGCTGCCCCCCATTATCGAGTTCTTGTGGTCTTGGAATTTGATTTCTCAGCTTCTCTTTCTTATTTTAGCAGGGCTTATCTCTTAGTAACCTTGATGAATTCCAGAGGACCCTGAGAAAATTCTGATAAGAACAGATCCGAGCTGGATGGCTGCTGCACCCTCTAGTCTAAGTGGATCAGATACATTGCTACAATTTCCCTTGTTCTTCTTGCACCACTCAGACCCTTTCCACCGTATTTTCTTCCAAGAGGCTCACCAGTATCATGATGCATGGAATAACACAGAGCAATATAATAGTGACTACTAGTAATAACAAAGCTCCCTTTACGAGATCTTTCAACCAACCAGTTCTTTCCCATCCCTCAAACCATTTATGCACACCCCACTCATTCCCAATCAATTTCTTCATGTTATCTTGTCATTGAGTTTCCTGTGAATGGCTACAGAATGGTTGGAGAGGTTCATAAAACACATTCCTTCAAAATCCTCACATTTGTGCCCATGTGCTAATAATAAATTGTTAGCAGCTGTACTTTGCAGTGTGCCATGTCTAATAGTATCTACATCAATGAGCATCTGATTTAAAATAGCTGACCTTACCTTGAATTGTTTGACCATCCAGCATCCCAGCTTATTAAGGGTAGCCCAAGCTTGACCAGCAGTGACACCTGCCATAAGGAATGGTACTATTGATCCGGTTGCAGCGCCCAAACCTCTACACAATTGTGGCAATTGGGTCTTAAGCTTGTGCTTCTTCTTTCAGTTCCCTAGAGGCGAAGAAATGGCTTCTTCGTGCACAGAGCATTGTGCCGGTTGCAGTGTGCTCTGGAGTGCAGCTTCTGCCGAAAGACGCCCAGGACCAGCACTTAGCTTTGGCAAGCTCCATATCTCTGTCTTCTGCGTCTCCTGTCGCCTGCATCTCAGTGAAAAGGTTTTCTTTTACGTGTTGCAAGGAGAAACTGTGCCAGCACAGAAAACATCCCCCGATTCTGCCCCAGAACCTTGCATTTGGTGCACTTTCAAGAAGAACGCCTCTTTCTTAGTTAAGCTGCAAGTTGTTCTCAAATCACCGTGCTCCCTGTCCCCTCCTTCCCAGTGCGAGTAGACACAAGCACATTACTTTCTAGGTAAATAAGCCAGGTAATAGATCTAGGAAGAATACGCTTTGACTTTGAGAACCAAAACCTATCTAAGAGAAAAAAAAAGATAGTCCATTCTTTGAGGCCCAATATCACACATCTGTGTGCAGGAGGAAGAGGGGTATCTGTGTGCGTGAATGGGAAATGTACACACCCACAAACCAGAGCCAATATTTAGTAACCAACATGTAACAAGTGTGGACGTATATAACTTCCTGCTCTTTTTTGATCTTTTTTCTCAAAGGTTAATTTGCTTTTAAAGATTTTCTAGTAATTTGAAAAATTCTTCTGTGTTTGTATGAGAATAGAAATCTCCATAAAACTTACTGTGTAAAGGCAGGTTAATCCTTTGGACTAGATGACGACTATTTGGAAGATGATATTTTCATCTGCATAAATCAGTTTCCTTGTTTTGGAAATATTTTTGTGTTTGAAAGTAGTAACTTTCAAGATGTGTTTTTAGAAGGCATAAAAATTGAGATCCTCATTTGTATCACAGAAATACAAAGAATATCCCTTAAAACCATCCATTCCATAATTTCATTTTTGTATTTTTGAATTTTCAATAGCTAATTCTCACTTCAAAACCACTTTTCAATGCACTGTCTTGACACAATTTTGTTATTTCTCCATTTCTAAGCTTCAAAATTATATTAAAGGAAGAGTAATTTCCTGTAACTACTTGACAGTTTGCAAATTAACATCAAAGTGGAGGGAGGGAAGGAGGGAAGGAAGTGGCAGAAGGATGTGGCAGAAGGAAGGATGTAGTGGAAGGAAGGAATTGGGGGAAGGAAGTGGTAGAAGGAGGGAAAAGAGAGAAAGAGAGGAGAGAGAGAGAGAGAGAGAAGGAAAGAAGGAAGGAAGGAAGGAAGGAAGGAAGGAAGGAAGGAAGGAAGGAAGGAAGGAAGGAAGGAAGGAAGGAAGGAAGGAAGGAAGGAAGGAAGGAAGGAAGGAAAGAAAGAAAGAAAGAAAGAAAGAAAGAAAGAAAGAAAGAAAGAAAGAAAGAAAGAAAGAAAGAAAGAAAGAAAGAAAGAAAGAAAGAAAGAAAGAAAGAAAGAAAGAAAGAAAGAAAGAAGAAAGAAAGAAAGAAAGAAAGAAAGAAAGAAAGAAAGAAAGAAAGAAAGAAAGAAAGAAAGAAAGAAAGAAAGAAAGAAAGAAAGAAAGAAAGAAAGAAAGAAAGAAAGAAAGAAAGAAAGAAAGAAAGAAAGAAAGAAAGAAAGAAAGAAAGAAAGAAAAGAAAATTCTCAAATGTCAGAAACCTTAAAAATGATAAAATATTTGTGTGTATGATAAAGCGCTAGGACTGTTACTAGATTGAGTAATGTTAAATGGAACATATATGTGAGATGCAAACAGTTAAACTCATTAGATAGCATTTTCTCAGAATGAATAGTCTGTTATTTCTATCTTCAACTACTTCCTGCTGCTGCACAGAAGGAATATGACCATAGAATAATAGAATAGTTGGGGTTGGAAGGGATCTTGAAGTTCACCTAATTTCACCCCCATGTCATAGTCAGGGACACCTTCCACTAGATTGCCTTAAGCTCAAAGATCCATTCAAGACGGCCTTGAACACTTCCAGGAATGGGTCACCCACAACATGTTCCAGTGTCTCACAACCCTCCTGACAAGGAATTTCTTCCCAATATCCAAAGGAAACATATACTCTTCAGGTTTTAAAGCCATACACACTTTTCCTATCACTCCGTGCCCTTGTGTAGCTCATCTGCCTCTTTCTGGTAGGCTGTCTTCAGATACTGGAGGGTTGCTCTAACAATTTGCCCAGAGTCTGCTCTTCTCCAGGCTGAGAAGATGCCTGCAGGACTCTGGCTTGATGTCAGACTCCATGTGTGGCACTGGGGGCTCAGACCATTCTTCTTCTTGGAATTGTTGTAGGATGCTCAGCCACTGTTGATTGTTCTTCATTGTGGTACAGGTAATAAATAGTTGATTGTTTTAATAAAGACACACTTGAAATGATAAGAGCTAAATTTTAAAGCAAAATTAATTGGAGAAAGATTCTTAAACCTGTGGCCCGTTACCCCAGCCCATCTATTGATTGTAAATGACAATACTTGCAGATGTTATGATGCATGAACCAAAGCCAATGATGGATACTACTTAAGAAAGATGTTCTACTGCTTACTGGAATATGTTCTTATCAGTCTAAAATAATCCTCCGAACATTAAGAACAAGAGATTACATCATGAAGTAATTAAGTGTTTTGGTTGAAAGTAAAATGCATTTGAAGGAAATGGGTTTGGGGGCTAGCACAGCAAGATCTCATAAATGGAGTGCCAGCTTAGTTCTCTGGTTCAGAGACAAGTGAAGCAATTCAGGGAGTGTCCTCCCGTGAAAACAGTTGACAGATCTTTCTGCACAACAGTTAACAACCGGCATCAGAAATGTGTGCAAATAAAATACTAGCCACTATGAGTTTGTCATCCAGGAGTGGTAGAGCCACTCAGACTCATAGCAGTGGTCTTGCTGTTGTGCCTGTTAGAATAGACAGAAAAGAATGAGGAAAACAATTTTTTTCCATCTAGTTTGTTTCAGTACTGGTACAAAGACTATTTTCATGCCCTCAGGAGATAGCAAAAACTGTCAACAACTGAAATGCTTCAGAAATGGAAATGATCTGAATCACAAGTATTTCTTTTTACATAAAATTTAAAGCCTAAGTCATAAGTGTAAAACGGAGCTATTTAAAGATGAATGTACTATTCATACTAAAATATTCCCAGAGATAACTATTGTGTCCTAAGCCTGTTTAAAAGTCTAGAGTTCCTGGTAAAAAACTTGTACACAGCTGAGGTAGCTACATTATACTGTCTTTTCAGATTAATTATACTCTTCAGTCTCACCACCTCTACCAATTGATTTCCATAAGTCCTTAGAAAACAGTAATTTAACTTTTCTCTTTCTATGAAAAAATGACAGTGACAAGAGTTATCTGCACTCCCTATTTTCTGAAAAGCCTGAACATCAAGCCTTAAGAACTTTATCATGAGTTTTATTTCATATCAAACTAAATTTTAAGGGAGCGGCAGAGAGAATGGGAGCCTCCAGTGAAAGAATTTAGACTTCTAATTCTTGGATTGTCTTCTTACTTACCTAAGACAAGAAGTGGAAAGAGAATAGATTAGAGTTAGTAACTGTTTAATGTTTGTATGTACTCTTCCACTAAAGAAGAGGTCAAGGATGGTTTTCTGGCCCTCCCTCCACAAGCTGCAGCTTCCTTCAAGGTACATTCATCTGCTGTGGCATGGAACTCTCCACGAGCTGCAGTGTAGGTATGTGTTCCTCCTCAGTTCTCCAGGGACTGCTGGGAGACAACCTGCTTCACGGTGATGTCCTCCAGGGACTGTAGGGGATTCTCTGCTCTGTCAACTGGAGCACCTTCTCATCCTTCTTGTCTCACTTCAGTATCACAGACATTTTTTTTTTTTTACAAAGAAGGGAAGGAAATATCTAGGCAATTTCATACAGCTAAGCAAGTAAGTTTTGGGTTCATGATACTTCAATTTATCATGTGCATGAGGATTTGAAAGTATTGAATTCAAACATAAATCACATCACTCACGCTGCATTACTATGCTGATTCAAATAAAATTATACAAAAACTGACCCCATTTGAAAGAAAAATGAAAGCAATGCAGGTGTTCTTGCACAACAAGAAATCATACCAGATCTCTGCTATTCTTCCCAACAAAGAGTTGCAGTGTGGACAGATGCTACTGCCACCATTTAATACTAATCATGGAATCAAGATCCTGTCTCTTCCATCCATCTACAAACCCCTGTGAACACCTACAACAATGATACAATGATTTTCTTCTGAAACAGTAATAATAAATAATTTCTCATGGTAGTGTATTCTCCCTCTGGTTAGTGAAGCTCTCTTGACTAAATTACAGTCTGGCAAGCAGTATATTAAACAATCAGGAGCATAAAATGCCACTAATAATTGTCAGATGAATGTGTGGAGGGTATTTTCTTTCAGATCAAGCAGCAATACACTCAAACATCTTTTTAGTGATTATGAAAGCAGCCTTATTAAATGAAGTGCAGTACATTTTCCCCCTTCTGTTTTTGCTTTCCTCCCTGCCTATTACTGGGTGTTGTATTTTCTCCCACACAGTGTCAGCCAGATTATTTTTCTGGGTGGTTAAAATTACTTCAGGAGGTTTGAATGAAGCTTTGCCAAGCATGTTGCCAAGCTCTTATCAATACCAAATTCGTCCATCACATTGTCCATTATCTCTGCTTTGCTAGTTTGCAGAGATCACATATGAAGAGCCTGTGAACAATCATCGGTAAATCTCTGTGGACTCCTCAGTTTTGCACAGCAGCAGTTAGTCCAACTGCTCAGGAAATCCTGATTTATAGGGAGCAATTCCTTCCCTTTCACAGCTTCCAACTGAATATAGGTCACAAAGTTGTTCACCCATCAAAGAGCATTTTCTGTCTTCAATGTGAGGCTTCGTGTATACTGACTTTGCAAGTGCTCACAGTGCCAGTTTGTACTTCCTAGGAAATTTCCTTATTTCTGTCACTTTGTTCATTGTCTTAGTCTGTGCTCCAATGTTTAGTGATTTTGTATTACCTTCTCCCTGACACAGCAGAAGGGAGCAGTCAAAGGCCAGAGCAATAATACTGCAGACAAATCCAGCATTGTCTAAAAACATTTCCACTTGTGTTCCTTTCTAGCATGTGGGTTTAATTGAGATTAAAATATTTTTATACTGATAAACTAGAGTAACTTTGCTTATCCCTCTATCTTCCTACAGGAAATAACAGTTTTGAAAACTGTGAAGCATCACTATGTGTGGACCCAATCAAGGCCATGAGGAGGGCATGAAGCTGTGGAGCTTCCACCATACACAGCTCTTGGTCATTTATACCTCAGAGAGCTTTGTTGAATTTAGAAAAGGAAGATGAAGAAAAAACCTCTTGATTTTTATTATAGGTTTCATAATAAACAGCAGCAGTAACAACGAAATGCTGGGTTTCCTTCACCTTAAGCAAAGGACAGGAGGGAGAAGTGATGGCTGCAAAGATATTTTAAAGAACCCTGTGCCCTTTGTTTTGTTTCTCCAGAGTTGTTTGGCAACCTGTAATGAATCAGGTAGCTGTCCAAGCTGAAAGTGTTCTCAGCCCATTATATTGGTGATGAATCGTAATTGGTTATTAAGGTGCTGCACCTACTCTTTCTAGGAAATCTGAAGTAATTTCTACAATATTTCAAGCATTCAGGGACTTTTAAATAAATAATATAAATGATTATTTTAGTGAATATGAGAGTGCTATACCTCTGTTTGGGGATCAAGGAAACAGAAATAATTCAGATAAATCTTAGGGAAGTGAGGAGAAAGCCAACCTGAGGAATGAATGTCACTTTTATTGAACTGGCAGGCAGACTGTGCAATCCCATCTGAGGAGCTGAAGAGATGCAGTTTTTCAGCCTTATATGCATTCAAATTCTGCAAGAGTAAATCAGCTGTCCTTAAAGTGACTCTGAGCAAGTGTAAGTGTGGCATGCTGTGCTGGAAGAAATATAGAAGACACGAATTCTTTCTTACTTTGTGTCAGGTTGACAGGGTTTTTGTGTTTGTTTTTAGAATGTCTTCTCTATGGGCAGTTGAAGGTGTAAAAAATGTCAATACTTGTTTTAAAATTTTAAAAGCTTAATAGTAATAAATTAGTTATAAAAAAGAGTAATAAAAATTAGAGTAATAAGAATTTGGACAATCAGAGTTAGGATAATAAAGGACAATAAAAAGCAAATAATTACACAGACATCTGAGTACATTTTACTCTCTCTGCTACACAAAAACACACCTCGTTGACAAAGGATTAACTCAGAAGCAATAGCTTGTTGCATATTCATATATCTTATACATTATTCAAAAATTCTTTTCAAACAAAGGGTGTTTTCTGGTTATTGTCAACTTCCCCCCTCATCTTGTAAATCAATGTTTTGGCTCCTCGAAGTCTGGTTCTTCCCGATAAGGAGGTAATAATTTTTCTCTTGAGATCTTCGTGTCTTGCTGCTGTTACCTCTGTGTGAAGAATTTCTTGATTATCTTATCTATTCTTTGAGCTAGTTAGAAAAGTATCTAACATCACATGGTTTCTATTTTTATATTATGTTATAGCCTAGAGCTATACTTACCACATTACTTAAAAAGGATTAATACAGTACTACAAATTAATACAACATAACTTCCAACATAACACATATAGTACTCCTTTTGACATTTGTGAAGAGCCAAGCATATAATATGTATTTTCACAAAGGACTTAATTTAAAAAATAATTTATAAAATGTCAAGATTTTTGATTCTGTGAGACCAGTTCCTTTATCTGCATTGACTCAATAACAAATAAGCAGTTTTGAACATTGTCCTGGATTACCAAGCAAATTGTATTCTATTTGCCATCTGTATGGCAGTTGCCTTCTGTTAGGTGGGCAGTTTTCCTTATCTTTTCCACAAACACTCCTCCCTATGGGGAGACATCTGCTGATAATAGGCTATTGAATGTCACTGCATGGCTGATAAAAACTATAGCATCCCATTGTGAGATGCTCTGCAGAGAGGGAGGAGCCAAGCAATCCTCCCTGGATATAATCTTGAGATTCTCAACATCAGCACAGCTTCTCCACTGGATTTTCCAGAGGAAGAGATGCCTCTTTCACTGGATCTTCAGAGGAAGACTACACCTTTCTACAGGATCACTGCTCCAATAGAACCACACCTGACACACCAGGAGGACTGCAGCCACAATTCCAATTGGACTGCTACCAACACCATGACCAACAGGGTGTCAGATTTTGTTCTGACTCTGCCAGTGTTTTAGTTTACTGCATTGTTTATTTTATCTTTTTATTTTCTTCCCTAATAAATAACCGTACTCCTGCTCCCATATTTTTGCCTGAGAACCCCTTATTTTCAAATTTATAACAATTCGGAGGGAGGGAGTTTACATTTTTTTTCCATTTCATGGGAGGCTCCTGCCTTCCTTAGTAGACACCTGTCTTTCCAAACCAAGACAAACATTGATAATAAATTATAGGTACACGGACTGTACTGCTGATGAAGGTATAAATCAGTAGAGCCAGCCTTTCTGAAAAATAATTTTAATGTATTGTTCATGCTTGGATTTCAAATCTGTACTTTATCTTAACAACTAACTCTAAGACAATAACAAAGAAAAATAAATAGAACCCTAAAACTTGACCAGAACTGCTGTCTGTCATGTTCTGAATTGGTCACATGTATGCATTGCATAAGGCATCCACTGGCACTACACTTCCCACACCATGCTCTGCTGTAAACAACTTCAGAACACAGTTTTCTTCCAACAGTGAATGACACCTCAGTCAACAGCTTATTTGCCTTTGGCTTTTACTTTTGAATCCCTTTAATCCATGCTTTTCTTTATATACTTCCTACATGCTCTGGGATCTGGAGTAATGGGTTTTTTTCCTGAAATATTACTGAACCAAGAACTCTTCCTAATATTCCTGCTTCTTTACAAAGAGATGGCCTGCCCCAATATAATTTGTAGCTTATGCAAAAACCAATGCATTGATTATGAAGCAGTTCCCCTGCAAGAACTCCTTTTTTATATGTAAGCCTTTGTGACTTCTAATTGTTTCCGAAAAAAGCCTGCCTAATAATTCCTAGAAATGAAGGCATGCAGCCTGCAAAACTATTCCAAAAAATCAAGGGCTGCAACCTTAATCTCTGCACTGTTTATTTTTTCTGAGGCAGCATTGCCAGAGGGATTTTCAAAGTACCTTCAAGAAATCACATTCAAAAAAATACACCGCCTTTTCAATATTGGAACTAAACCCAAATATTGCCTACTGAATGTTTACAGACATTTTGAAGATTTTGCATTCTCCCATCCAGCTCTGGGATCCCCACCCAGCACAGGAAGGACATGGACTTGCAGGGAGAGTCCAAAGAATGGAAAAAAGGTGGTTTACAGGATGGAGGTTCTCTAGTATGCGGAGAGGCTGAGGGAATTGGGATTGTTCAGCCTGGAGAGGAGGCTCTGGTGTGACCTAACCGTGGCCTTTCAGAAAGGGCCTAATTTATAAGGAGAGGTCTAATAAATAAGGCCTTATTTATAAGGAGAAATCTGGAGAGCAATGGATTATGGAGCAACAGGACAAGGGCGGGGGGGATGGATTCAAACTGAAAGAGGACAGGTTGAGACCGGATATTGGGAAGAAATACTTCACTGTGAGGGTGGTGAGGCTCTGGCACAGGTCGACCAGAGGAGCTGTGGCATGGGTATTCACTGCTAGGTTGGATAGGGCTTGGAGCAACCCAATCCAGTGGAAGGTGTTCAAGTCCATGGCAGGATGGTTTTACTAGATGACCTTTAAGACCCTTCCAACACAAACCATTCCATGCTTTCCCAAGTTGCTGCTCAGGGTGTTGCAAAGAAACAAAAACAGAAAAAAACAAAAACAAAACCCAAAACCAACCAACCAAAAAAACCCCAAAAAACCAAACCATCAAAAAAATCCCTACAAACAAAAAGAAAGAAACAAACAAACAAAAAAAAACCCCGAACAAACAAACAAAAAAAACCCCAACAAAACCAAACCAAACAAAAAAAAAACAAACCAAAAAACAACCCCAAAACCAAGCCACACTTATCTTCGCTTACTGCGCTATGGACAGGACAGAGCCAAGCCCTGGGGCAAGAAATGCCCATTTCTGCCGACAGCAAACTTTTATTCCTTTTTATCCTTATCTCGCTTTTATCCCATTTTCTCCCTTTTGTGAGAAACAACTACTCACTTGGAAAATTTAAAAATTTTTATTAAACCTAGACAAAAATACAACAAAAGGACTGCATAAGGAAAAATTCGCAGCACTGGGAACTGCCCTCATGGATACCACATGGCCAGCTCATCTTCAAGGTGGATGCTCAGTCTTTAATACCCCTGGGGTTGCATAAGCCAGCCCTGGCCCCTCCCAAAGTCTGTCAGTCTTCTTTGCCATTTATCGGTGGAGACTTTCTTGTAACTTGATTGGAGATCAGGTGTTGCTAAGCTCCAAGCTTTTCCATTCCCAACTGCCCTGAGTAAGGGACACCTGTGCACACGTCCTAGAAAACCTCAGGTGTCTGATGGCAACAATATGGGGGGGGGGGGGGGGGGGCGGGGGAGGGAACTATGGGGACAACAGTGGACATTTACACTACAATAACATAACTATACATCACTACAGCGTTTCTTAATATTCACACAATAGTTATCCCTTAATTGCGAGACCCAATAATTTCATTATCCATCTATAATGTGAAAAATGCGTATTTTATGATTGGCTTTTCGCAAATATTGAAATGAACACCATATGTGTTGTGTTAGAAAGTAATGCTGTATTAATTATTGTAAGTAGTGTGGTAAATATAGTTTTAGGTTATAACAAACTGTTAAAATAGAAACTGTGCTATGTAGGATACTTTTTTTCTAAAGAAAGGATTCGCACTGAGATAGCAGTCACAGGACACTTAAATCTTTCAGAGAAAGGGAATTTATTGCTCCATTATAAAAAAAAAACCCAAAAAACAAACGAATTTCTTCCCGCCTCGCACAGCCAGGATGACGTCGTTCGGGTTATGAGGAAGAAGTTGACGATGACCAGAGAGAATCCGGTATTTGAATGAAATTTATGCATCATATATGAGGTGTATGAATATGCAACAGATTTTTGTTTTTAAGGGTTAATCCTCTGTTAACGTGTGTCCTTTTTCGGGCTTGTGCTGCCCAGAAAAAGGTACCCGGACGTCCGTAACTCTTTGTCTCTATTGTCTCATATTGTCCTAATTCAAATTGTCCAAATCATTATTGCTCTAATTGTATTACTATTTTTATAACAATTTTATTACTACTAAACTTTTAAAATTTTAAAAACAAGTGATTGGCGTTTTTCACATACAACACTTTCATGCCGCTGCTCTCGGGCCGCGCGCACCCCTCGCCCCCCATCGGCGCTATCGTCATTCGGCGCATCGACTGCTCTGGGAGTGGCTTTGCCGCCTGCGCTGCGTCCGGGCAGGGCGGGAAGCGCAGGCCGCCATCGAGAGCGGAGGCCGGACAGGAGAGGGGAGGTGAGGGGCGGTGAGGGACTCTGGGGGGCTCTGGGACCCAGAATCTGGGATCCAGGTGGGAGCAGGAAGGGGCTAGCTCGGGGCTTCTTCTCTGGAGTTCCCGTCCTGCCGTCGCAGCCCTCTTCCGCCCAGAAAGGGCCGGAGCGGGGCGTGTGTGTGGTCTGCGGGCGGGCAGATATATAGACAGACAAGCCGCCCCCTACTCGCGATGCCGCTGCCCGGGGTTGTGAGGTGTCACCGGCGTTGGCAGCTGTCGCGGCCGGGGGTTCGCTAACGCCTCTCCGGTGTGCTCTGCCCGCAGGCAGTTCGCGGGTGCCGCCGAGAATGGACATCAGGCCGAACCACACCATCTACATCAACAACATCAATGACAAGATCAAGAAGGAAGGTACGAATGGCTGCCGGTCGCTTCTGGTTGTCCAGTGAAGCCTGGTCATTCACTTGTACACGGCACTTGTCTTACAAAGGGGCTTTTAGGAGCTCCCGGAGGTCTCTGAAGATAATGATCTCTGCCGAACAGCAGATCATTATCCAAGCTCTAGGCAAACGTTTTCTTGTAGTGAAACAGTAGCTAAAGCAAACAAATGCACCTCCCACTAGATCCGGTTGCTGAGATCTCCCACAGACCAGTCTTGAACGCTTTTAGAGATGGGGAGTCCATAGCCTCTCTGGGAAGCTTGTTACATCCAGTGCGTCACCACCCTGACAGTAAAGGATATTTTCCCAATATTACATCTAAGCCTTCTCTCAGTTTGAAGTCATTGCCCCTTGTCCTGTCACTCCAAGCCGTTGTGAATAGTCCTTCTTCATCTTGTAGGATCCCTTCAGGTACTGGAAGGCCAAAGATCATTCCTAAGCCTTCTCTTTTCCCAGCTGAACAACCCCAAATCTCTCAGCCTTTTCTCATAGGAAAGGTGCTCCATCCCTCTAATCAAATTGGTGATCTCCTGGCCTTGCACCCACAGCTCCATGTCCTGCTTGTGCTGGGCACCCCAGATCTGGATGCAGCTCTGCAGGTGGGGTCTCACCTGAGCGGGGCAGAATCCCTTCCCTTACAGGGTGCTGCCCACTCTGCTTTGGATGCAGCCCAAGACATGGTTGGTTTCTGGGCTGTGAGTATGCATGTCCTGCCCCTTCTCCACCATCACCCCTAGTCTTTCTCAGTGCTGCTCTCCATCTGTCCATCCCTTAACCTGGGTTGATATTGGGGGTTGCCCTGACCCAGGTTTAGCACCTTGCACTTGGTATTGTTAAATCTCGTAGGATTGCCATGGGTTAAATACAGGGTGTTAAACTACCTGTTAAGATTACAAATTACTTTTTGTTTTAAAACAGGTCTGAAAGTAATTTTTAGGAGAAGTGTTTTGATAGAACACCTTTTTTAATAAAAAAAGGAATAGTTAATATAGTTAGTCAGGAGCAGGTGGAGAAGGTGACAGTGACTGAAAAACAGATATTACCAAGTCTCAATATCAATAAAGAAGAGACAGCATTCTTATATTGCTAAAATAGTTAAAATGTAAGGGGTTTGTGTTAGAATGATTACACAGTACCGATTATTTATTTAGCTTGATTTGGATAGTACTAAGGTTTAATTCGGCATGTATTCAGGTTATTGTAGATAATTAAAATAAATCAAATGCAGCCATAAGCTGCAGTAGTCTCATACAAAAATAATTTGGATCCAGAATATAAGTGAGAAAATTGATTAAATAGTTACAACCAAAATTTCCAACTTTTTTTAGCCTTTTAGCCTATTTTGCTGCATTCTTGTTTTGCATCATATCTCTTTACTGCTGCATGTTTCAGTTTTGATTTTCTGATCAATCCGAGATGGCTGTCATGCATCATACTTGTGTGTGCATATACCTGTATGAAAATATGTTTTTACATATCTTTATGTAATTGTGATTCCCTTGGAATGGTAGAATGGATGGCATTAAAACTTCTTCACTACCTGAATCCTTGAGGTATGAAACCAAATGTTGCACACCAGTTTACAAAACCTGGACAAATAAACTTGTAATGATGCAACAGTTTTGACAAACTCATGTACTTGCTGTGTGAGCTAAAGCTTCTAAAAAAAAATGGTTCCCAAAGGACAGCAGACTTGTTAGAAGTGGAAATTTGCATGTAACCTGTTATAATCTTGTTTTCTCCCTTGGTCCCCAGAGCTGAAGAGGTCCCTTTATGCGTTGTTCTCACAGTTTGGTCATGTGGTCGACATTGTGGCTTTAAAAACTATGAAGATGAGAGGACAGGCATTTGTTATATTTAAAGAACTTGGATCATCGACCAATGCTTTGAGACAGCTACAAGGCTTTCCGTTTTATGGGAAACCAATGGTAAGTTATTTCGTTACCTTTGTAAAGAAGAAAAATACCCTGAAGGTGTGATACAGTGCTTTGGTACTTGCACCGTGGGAATGAACTCTCCTATGTAGCTGTTACCAGAGGATTACTCGGGTCACATCCTGATGAGTATCTACATTTGTACAAGCTGGAGGGATGCTGAAGAGACTACTGTTACAACACACACACTTTGAACTTTGCAACACACACACTTTGAACTTAACATGGAGGACTTTTTGTTTTTCTATGCTGGATTGAAGTTTTTAAGATCTTAAATACTTTCATTTTATTCATCATGTCTTCCATTGAACTGATTAAGTTAATTCTGTAATATTGTTGAAATTAGATTAGTTTTCAATTACTTTATATAAAGTAACATTAACTACTCCTAGATTGGTAATAAATAGCTAGAATGTGATGCTTCCTTTTTGAGGTAACAGTGAGAAGGGTGAAGATCTCCAGTTTGCTTTCCAGATGTGACCTCTGATTTTTTTTTAAATTGATGGCTAGTTCTGCTTGACAGTAGATCACCAAACCAAGTAATTGTACTTCAGTATAACTTCAGTGAAGCAAATACAGTGCTGGTTGATAGAACATGATTTAGTAATGTGCTTCATGATATGCAGAGTAGCACAGTTGACCTGCTTTGTTTTTGTCTGCTTGGACAATTTAGCATCTCTTAATTCTGCATCTGTTGGTGAGGTGTAACAATACATGCAAATGGCCCATGACTTCAGCAATGGATGGGTACAATTCTACTAGCTCTCAGCTTATGGCTTTGAGTAGTGAAGAGAGCAGTTGTGCTGCTGAGCCACAAGCTATTTGCCTTAACACCTTCAGATTCTCTAATTAAATACTTAACACAGAATTTTGCAAACTCAGTCTGCCATTTATCCTTAAGGAGTTTTGTGCTCAGTAGAACTCCATAAGAAATGAAAGGATTGAGGCTTCATAAGCTTTCAAATGTACTTCCATCTTTGAACATTGCTTGCAGCCTGTATACTTTAAGCACTAAACAAAAGCATTAAAAAAATCTTAAGCTGTTGTGTGATTTTGTATTGAGGTAGTCTCTGATAGGAAAAATAATAAGGTTGTATGTGTAAATAATAATGTTGCACACTGGTATAGTTATATCTGCATCTGCTTAACCTTCAGCTGTGGGAGGCCTTTGTCAAAAGAATAGCAGCATTTATGCAATCCTGTTGGGATTAAGGTGGATACTTGCCCTTTCTGTTTAAGAAGTTTGGGTTTTGCTGAATTTATGTTTCTGCAGAGATCTGAGAAATCACTTTAAAATTTAACTCCCTTTAAAATGGGACTGAAAACTCACAGTTTTAATAGAAGCTAGTGCTGATTTTCTCAGTTGTCCTCTGTGTAGCTCAACTGTATCTCTGTAGGTGCTACCTTTACAGATGTTAAAAAGTTGTTGTTAGATAAATGGAGTTCTGATTTCAATGAGCTAAAATTAGTAATTTGCATATTAGGGTTTTTATTTAGACTTCTGTAATTATCTTCAGAAAAAACTATGATAATTGCTTACTCTCTAAGTGTACCTACACTTTATGACAATGTTCCTAGTATAAAAAGTTTCTGCAAAAAAAAGTGTAAATACACAGTTAATATAAGTGGTGCAAAATGTTCCGTATTATTAACTGTAGAATACACTCTGTTTTTCTTTTTTCTTTTAAAAAGCGTATTCAGTATGCAAAAACAGACTCTGATATCATCTCTAAAATGCGTGGGACTTTTGCTGATAAGGAAAAAAGAAAGGAAAAGAAGAAAGCTAAAACTCTGGAACAGTCAGCAAATGCACCAAATAAAAAGGTTATCCAGGTAAGCTGCTTCTCTGTTCAGAAAAAAAAAAACACAAAAACCCAAACAGATAAACAAACAAAGAAACCAAACAAAAAAACTCCATTAAAAAAAACCCACACAAAAGCTATTCTAAATAATTCTTTTACGACTTGATGCTGTCTTTTGTTGCTTTTCAACTCCCTAAATTGGGGTCTGTGGATTATCTAGAGCTCTTGAGTATTTACTAGAAGTTGAAGGAGAAGGAGCTGGTTATGTAGTCCTTGCTGTTCCTTTTTTTTTCCTCCTTTGCTATTACTGGATGAAAATAAAGATGGAGGGCAAACGTACAACAAACCAAAGTAGAAACTAGCCTCTTAAGAGAAGGAAAAAAAAAGGAGAATGGGCTTTTCTTTTGTACTGGCTTCAAGTGCTCAACCAGCTCTTCTCTTCAGTGTTTTAATTCCATGTTGCCTAATAAGGACAGAAGAATGGTAAATGAGAACAAGACAATTCATTTATGTTAGGTATTAGATGTTCATGTTAGATTAACAGGAGTTAGGTTGGAATTTATCTCCACTAAGGGTTGGCTTGTCTAAAGTAACAACATTTAGTAGCTTTTGTGCTGGAGTATAGCAGAAAACATCAAAACACCTGACCAGATCCCCCGGGTTTATATATTAGACATGATATTCTGTACTATGGAATGTGCTTTTGGACAGTTTTGGTTAGCTTTCCTGGCTCCCTCCTGGCTTCTTGTGCACCTACTCACTAGCAGAGCATGTGAAAGTGGAAAGTCCTTGATACAAACAAGCACTAGTTATCAACAACCAAAACGTCTATTCGTTATCAGTGTTGCTCTCATACTAAATTCAAACCACACTGTACTAAGAAGAAAATTAATTCTATCCCAGGTGAAACCGGGATACTTGTCTAGGCCTTCATTTTCAAAACTACTTTCTCCCTGTCTAATAAAATTCTGTAATGTCGAGAAATACTTGACTCAGCCATTCAATTGATCAGGTAGTACTGATGTTATTTCTTTTGATTGCCTGGTCTTGGAGCCAAGAAAAATTCACAGGATTTGTTCCCTTTGAGAAGTGTCTCATAGGCACCAAATGTTCTTGGGTTGCAGCTCAAAAAAGACTTTAATATATGTCTTCAATTGTAGAGAAACATGGTGATATGTTCTTTTTTATTTCTAATGGAACACCTTTGTAAAACTATTTTGTACTTATTTGCTAGGGAGCAACACAGAATTCAGCCAGTGCCTCAGGGACTACACCACAGAATCAGGTAATATTTTTTATTTTTATCACTAAAAACACTAATGTTGAGAATTATTCTCTATGAATAATAGTTTGTTACACATGGAAACGTGAGGATTTATTTTCCAGTTTTGTTTTGGTCCTATGAGACATTTGTCTAACAGCTACATGACAGTAAACAAACAAAACAAATCCCTTTTTTACTATATCTGGTCGACAGGAAATGAAAATCTGCAGTTTCTCATTACTATACAGAAAACAGCACTATTACAAAATCATACTGGATTCTTAAATTTGGACTGTGCTTAGTATCAGCTGAAGGATTCTTAATTTTTTTTTTTTGTTGCTAATAGGTTCCCTTTAACTTAATTTTTTCTGGCAGCAGGTAAGGAAAATGAGAACAACATGGGATGCCAAAATATCTGCCTAAAAGCCTTATTTCAGGAGTTTAGGGGTTCTCTGCTCACCTTTTCTTTTTTCTCACAAGTGTCTTACTTTCCAAAGGATTGTGTGGAGATGTAGGAACAACTCCCTACACTTTATTCATCTTGTCTACTCAGTGACCTTCTAAATGATTCATGTTAGAAGTGAGTGTGGTAAAGAGCCAGGATTTGCAGGAGAGCAAGTACCATTGAAGAATATCTTTGTCTGCCCTGCCCTGCATCTTTCTTGAGTACTGCCATTTCATACATAATCAGCAGGGGTAAAGGTCTTGCTCCCTGGATTTTCAGGCACAATATGTGCATGTCAGTTTGCATCAAAGCACACCACTGAGTGTTTGGATATTTCTTTGAACATCAGAAGTTTATTTCCTAATGGCACTACCTAGAATATTTCCATCAGTAGAAGGAGATTGTTCTGCTGAAGCTTTTTATTTGGCACTGCTTTGAGGATGTTTGAAGTTGGGGTGTCCAGTTTATTTTTAGATTTATAATTTACTTGATGACTTGAAGATTTCAGTATCAGCAGATGACTACTTAGCCTTGTCTGTGGTGAGTGGCTACAGATTCATATTAGCAGGCAAATCTGTTAAAAGACTAAAGCTCTAAATCTAAAGGGGTTTCTAATTACATTTTAATTGAGCTCTGTAATAAAACCATGTGAATTTTGTGGGTTTTGATTGCCCAGAGATACTCAGTATTTTGGTTGTACTGCAGGTTAACAGGGCTTGGCTACCCTCAGCTTTCTGGAAGGATGCGAGTCCTTCATACATTCTACTACTGCCTTACAGGTGTCTTGAATAGCGCTGCAACGACTACTGTGGCACCTGGGTGCAGAGAATACTGCAGTGTCAGCTCTTGACTAGTTGAGTTTAAATGTGACATCTAAGACAGTATGGTATTGTGATTTTTGTGGAAGTAAGAACCTCTCCAAATTAATATATGTGTGTAAAAGAATGAAGGGGCTCTGTCTGCATATTGATAAAGGTGTGGTGAAGCCCCAGATGGAGTGGTTTGAGCAAAACTAAAGAAATGTGAGTCTTAGTTCAAATAATCATGCAGACAGATGCATAGGAACTGTATGCAACTATGTATAGTCTTCTGAGCTTTGATTTTCTGTTGTTACAGGTACCTGATAACCCACCAAACTATATCCTTTTCCTTAATAATTTGCCTGAGGAAACAAATGAGATGATGCTGTCCATGTTATTTAATCAGTAAGTTTTGAATAGAAATTATTTCTCTTTGAATTCTTCTGTAACCTGTGTGTGTTTTCTCAGTTAACAAGCTCACTTTTTAGAAATAATAGTTTCTTCTGAAGGTATTTTAGCTGTTAGTCTTACTGCCAAGGTTACAGATGTTGGTTCTGATTACTTGGTTTAGAAAGCAAATCTGATCTTTTTCATAGCTGGTTTTGATTGTGTAGTTTATCTGCTATCAGTTTGCATTGGATTCAAGCTTGTGACTGTAATACTAAAGTCTATAGGACAGCAGGAGCAGTTTTAAAGCTAGTTAGATTGCTTTTGTATGTCTACAGCTCTAATTAAACTACTTCCACATAATATTTCTTAATTGGGACATAGTTCTAAGGATAGAACATGTAAAACCCTTCAATTTAGATCTTTCATTAGCAATAACTATTGCACTAGTAGATGCTCCTGATAAGCTACTGAAGAGAGATGTATTATTGAACTAAGAAGTATTTTTTGACTCTCACCTTATTTTAAAGGTTTCCCGGATTCAAAGAAGTACGCTTAGTGCCAGGGCGCCATGACATCGCATTTGTGGAGTTTGAAAATGAGAACCAAGCAGGGGCTGCTCGAGATGCTCTCCAAGGATTCAAGATCACTCCGTCTCACGCCATGAAAATCACTTATGCAAAGAAATAGCTATATGATCCTATAAAGGACTTCTGTGGATAGGTGTTTTTTTAAAAACACTGATACTCTGGTCAGCTAGCATGCTTGCTGTTCTCTGCAGAAAACATAAGACTCAAATAGAATTGCCACAATGACCAGGGCACATGTAAAATTTCCACAGATCACCCAGATAGTAACTTTTTCTGTTGAAATACTAATTTTTATAAAATAAAATATAAATATGCTGTTTTCGAGCCATGTTTTTTCCTCAAATCTGTCTCATTGTTGATTAGCCTTGCAGGGCTTTATTCAGTTTAAGAGCTTTTAAGGTGACCCTTATCTCTCAGAAGTGACTGCTAAAAATAGCTTTCTTTCTAGAGCAAAAGTATGATCAGGGATGCTGAATGCCAGCATATTTTAGAATAAATACAGCATTCAACGTCATTATCAAGGGGACAACTGTTTTTCACTTAGGAAATACAGCTTATCATAAGTGGTTTTTCTCCCCAAGTATAGTTAGAAATTGATTATAGTTTGGCAGTAATGCAATTAAACTTTGTTTTGTCTTGGTGGCTGGCAGTAGAAACAAGTCCTGAGAGGAAACATAAAAGTTTCAGATTTTTAGGCAAGCTTTTCTAAAATACATGACCTAATGCTTCTGGGTTTCTTAAGGTTTGATTTACTTTATTTTTTCTCATTTGTTGAAAACTTTATAGATAGTTTTGTGTGACATGAAGTACATTGGATGCAGTGGAGTAATCAGATATAGTATTGTGAGTTGTGACTGTTCTAAATATTTCAGAAAAAAGATCACTTTAAAAAGTTGTAGTGTTTTGTGTCTGCAACATAAGCCACCTTTATTTGCACAAGACTTATAAAATTGAAGTTTATCTGCTCCCAGACTACATTACAAAATTATATCTCTTTCACAGTCATTTCAATTATTGTCCTATCTCCTTTTATGTACTTTTTCATTCTTTTTGGTGATTTTTTGTATGTGTGATTTCACAAGTATTCTAATACTTGCAAATGAAAATTATTCCAATGTGCCTGTAAGAGCAAAAATGACAGTTACTCGGTCATAACCTTGGATTTTTCCTGCTGCAGCAATAAATTTATAGATAATAATTATGCTGTCATTTCTTCCCACTAGTTTGTGTGCACATGACTACCATTGCTTTTCACCTTTATTCACTTTAAGGGTTTGGAGCCTGACTGCTGTGCTGTTGTAAAGGGGACCTTTTAAGTCAGCATGTGGCACTGCTTAGTGTCTGGGACCTTCAAACCCTCAACGGAGTTCAGCTAGGTAATGAAAAGTGAAATGGTTGCGGCCCAACACATGCCAGAATTGCAGCGGTAGAAACATGTCTGCAGAAATTAGAAGACAAGATGGAAGAGAATCACAAGAAACTGAAGGAGAAGATTAAAGAAGGCTTTCTCCAAATCTCAGCAGTACAGATCAGAGGTTCTAGTACCCAACGCAGACGTTCCCCAGATGGGGAGAGAAGGTGCACCCCACAAGCTGACCTGTACTTCTTCCTGCATGTAGTTCTTCATGATTGTAGAGAAAACGTGAAGAGATAAGACAGAAAACCTACTGCTGCTCTAGCACAACAGGTGTGTGAACTGAAGACTCAGAGAGAAGTTCCAAAAGAGAACCAGCTCCAGTAGCCAGTAACCAAACTGTCATATGTGATGATAATGACAATATCTTCAATCCCCTTGAAAGACCCTCCAAAGCATATGGCCAAGGAAAGAAAGATAACCAGGCTTAGAGGGGCCCTTCCTCTAGCCAAGTAGAAGCTAAAGAAAACTCTGTTTTTTAGACTGTGTAGATTTATTAGCCTAGCACATCTGAACCACAAGAATACAAAGCTTTAGTCAACACTAGTGCACAAGGTACATTAATCCCATTGAGACATGTGAGGACAGATTCTGTTTCTATTGCTAGTGTGACAAAAAGATCACAAGATTTTACTTTAGTAGAAGCTAAAGTGAGCCTGACTAAAAATGAGTTGAAAAAATACCCTATTGTGACTAGCCCAAAAGCCCCATGCATTTTAAGCATAGACTTCCTCTGAAGTAAGTATTTTAAAGACCCAAAAAGACTCAGATGAGCATTTAGAATAGCTGCTGTAAAGACAGAAGGTGTCAAGCAATTATACACCTTGCCTAGACTATCAAAAACCCCTCTACAATAGGACTCCTGAAAGTAAAAAAGCAAGGAGTACCGATTGCCACCTCGACAGTGTGCCGCCAATAGTACTGAACTAATCAAAATGCCATGATCTCCATCCACAAAATAATCCGTGAACTAGAAAACCAAAGAATAGTCAGCAAAACCCACTCACCCTTCAACAGTCCTATTTGGCTTGTGCGTAAATCTAAAAGAGAATAAAGGTTGACTATAAACTACCGTGCATTAAATAAAGTGACTCCACTGCTAAGCGCTGCTATGCCAGACATGCTGGAACTCCAATATGAGCTAGAGTCCAAGACAGCAAAGTAGTATGTCACTATAGACATTGCCCAAGACAGCGAAGCAGTATGCCACTACAGACATTGCCAATGCATTTTTCTCCATTCCTCTGGCAGCAAAATGCAGGCCTCAGTTTGCCTTCTCCTAGAGAGGCATGCAGTACACCGACTGCCCTAAAAGTGGAAACACAGTCCTACTATCTGCCATAGACTGATCCAAGCTGCACTAAAAAAGAGTGAAGCTCTAGAACATCTGCAATATATTGATGACATTATTGTGTAAGAGAAGACAGCAGCAGAAGTGTTTGAAAAAAGAGAGGTCATCCAAATTCTCCTGAAAGCTAGATTTGCCATCAAGAAGAGCAAAGTCAAAAGACCTGCTCAAAAGATCCAGTTTCTGAGAGTGACGTAGCAAGATGGAGAGTGTCAGATTCCCACCGATGTCATCAACAAGATCACAGCAATGTCTCCACCATCCAGCAAGAAAGAAACACAAGCTTTCCTAAGCACCATAAGTTTTTAGAAGATGCACATTCCTGAGTACAGTCAGATCTTGAGCCCTCTCTACCTAGTCACCCATAAGAAAAACACCTTCCACTAAGGCCCTGACCAGCAACAAGCCTTTGCCCAAATTAAGCAAAAGATTGCTCATGTAGTAGCCCTTAGCCCAGTCAAGACAAGACCAGAAGTGAAAAACGTGCTCTACTCTGCAGCCAAGAGCCATAGCTTGTCCTAGAGCCTTTAAGAGAAAGTGCCTAAAGAGGCTCGAAGCTGACCACTAAGATTTTAGAGTCAAAGCTACGAAAAATCTAAAGCCAACTATACTCCAACAGAGAAAGAAATGTTAGCTGCCTATGAAACAGTCCAAGCCGCCTCAGAAGTAATAAGCACTGAAGCACAGCTCCTCCTGGCACCCCAACTACCAGTACTAAAGTAAATGTTCAAAGCAGAAGTTCCTTCTACACACCATGCCACCAGTGCTACATAGGGCAAATACATCGCTGTTACCACACAGCGCCCATATTAGAAAACTGAATCACCCCCAAGATTCTAGAAATAATTACAAACTAGCCAGAAAGTGAAAACTTTAGTCTCACTGTGGAAAAGAAAAAAGAAGTGACACAGGCTGCAGAAGCTCCACCATATAACCAACTGCCAGCAGAAAATACACAATACTCTTTGTACTGATAGCTCTTGCCCCATTGTGGGAATGAAATGAAAGTAGAAAGCAGCCATATAAAGCCCCACATGACAAGTCACAGAAGCCACTGAAAGAGAAAATAGATCAAGCCAACTTGCTAAACTCAAAGCTGTTCAACTAGCCCTAAACATTGCTGAGAGAGAGAAGTAGCCAAAGCTCTACCTTTACACTGATTGATAGATATTAGCCAATGCTCTGTAGAGAAAGCTAGAGAAGTAGAAAGAGGCTAACTGGCAGCGTAGAAAAAAAATAATTTGAGCTGCTGATGAGTAGAAAGACATTGCTACCAAGGTAAAGAAGCTACCTGTAAAAGTCTGCCATGTAGATGCTCATGTTCCTAAGAGTAGAGCTAATGAAGAGCACCAAAACAATGAGCAAGTAGGCCAGGCTGCAAGGATAGAAGTGTCAAAGACAGACTTAAATTAACAACGTAAGAGAGAGTTATTCCTAGCTCAATAAGCCCATGGTGCCTCAAGCCATCAAAGCAGAGATACCACCTATAAGTGAGCACGAGACGAAGAAGTAGATTTAACCATAGACAGTATTTCTCAACTTATCCATAACTGTGAGACGTGTGCTGCCATCAAGCAAGCCAAGCGAGTGAAGCCCCTATAGTATAGTAAGGAGTAGTCCAAGTATAGAAAGGCCTAACAAATTGACTACATCACACTACCTCAGACATGCCAAGGCAAGCGCTACCTGCTCAGAATAGTAGAAGCCACCACTAGATAGTTAAAAACCTGCCCTGTGCCTCATGCTATGGCCTGTAACACCATCTTGAGCCTTGAAAAGCAAGTCCTGTAGAGACATAGTACCCCTGAGAAGATTGAGTCAGACAACAAAACTCATTTCAAGAACAACCTTATCAACACCTAAGCTAGAAAACATAGCATTGAGTGAATGTGCCATATCCCCTACCATGCATCAACTGCAAGCAAAGTGAAAAAGTATAACAGATTGTTAAAAACCACATTGAAAGCATTAAGTAAGAGATCTTTCAAAAACTAAGAACAGCATCTGACAAAAGCCACCTAGTTAGTTAACACCTGAGGCTCTACTAACCGAGTGAGCCCTGCCCAATCTGAGCCTTTGCATAGAGTAGATGAAGTCCTAGTGGTACATGTCAGAAGTTTGTTAAAAAAGACAGTTTAGATTAATTCTGCCTCGAATACAGACAAACGCATTCATAGAGTTGTTTTGCTCAGAGACCAAGTTGCACATAGTAGGTAATGCAAAAAGATAGAAGAACATGATGTGTACCTCAGAGAAATCTGATTGTTAAGTGAGACCTATGTGTAAATATCACCGTTTGCTAAATGCTATTACCATTGTCTGTGAATAGCTGTATATTGGATGTATAATGTATGTGTTTGTAGAGTTAGAATTTATATTAGTTTTAGTAGTAAGCTGACGATATAGATAAGAGGTAGAATGTCCTAAGTTGACTCTATGATGCATTTATCCCAAATCGTCTTGTTCTGTTTTGCTGAATAATAAGTTTTGAACCTTTAAACCTTGTTCCAGAGAGTGAAGGGGGGAGAGAAGAAGCACGCAGTTTGTTTTCAGACACTGCACTCACTCCTCCACATTCCTGCTCCTGGACTGTGTTGTCTGCAGATAGACAGTGAGACAGAGCTCTCCTTTGCTTTTATTTAGTTTAGCTAGCTGAGGCAAAGTTCCCTAGACTGTAGTTTTTTTCTTTTTTTCCCTTTTCTTTGGACCTCTTGAAACCTGCTTTAGACTGAACACCCAGCAGAACACCGGCAGCTGCAACTGTGGCCCCTCGGGCTGGGCCTGGCCCACAACATTTCTAGCACCGGAAGGACTGATATGAGCCTGAGTGAGCGGAGCTGTAACCCGGGGAGGAGACTTTATCCGTTTGTCATCTCTTTTGGAGCGGCAAGGGGCTTTATTGTTTAATATTGTTTGGGATTTTTTGTTTAATAAACAGTTTTTTTCCACTTTTCTCCAAATAAATATTTTCTCCCAGACCCGTTAAGGAGAGAGGCCGATTGAATCTGCTTTCCTAGAAGAACCCCTTTAGAGATTCTCTCCCAAATTTGCTCTGAACCAAAACAGCCTTACACCTTCAAAGCCCAATATTGGTGTAAGACAGGCTCTCTTTGGACGGTGGGCCATTTAAATGAGGAGATCTGATGCCCAAATTTGAACAATGAATCATCACGCAATGCAAATGACATTGTGTGAAGGAATGTCTGATAGGGAACTTGATGGGGAAAAGCACTAAG